>JTDE01004696.1:0-23178 GCA_014338405.1 Paragonimus skrjabini miyazakii | reverse complement strand
GAGTGATGTGACGTACACAAGTCGATTCCTCATGATGAATATCTTTGCTGGATGGCGGCAATCATGTGAGCACCAACGATTTCCCTGACACTCTAGCTTGCTGCGCTGATCAGTCATGGTGTGTGCGGTTGACCATGGCAACTTCAACGCCTGAACGAAGCGCTTTTGTGCGCACAAGGATGGATTTCTTAATCGAATTTCAATCGCTTCGGCTGTGGCTAAAATTCAGCGACTGACAGCTTTTGAGTGACTGGCGTTGACTCGGTAAATCGGACGGAAACAGGAGTCCAGGTTGACAGTATGATGTGTATCAACGAGGTGTGAAACAGTCGCGCTCGTAATTGTCTTGGTGACTCCGCTGCTGATCCAGGCTGGATGGTGCTCACGAATACGTTCACATGTAAGTGATATGTGAACGCTTTATGGGCGTAGAAACATATAAAGGCAAGTCAATACAGAGACAGACAATTATAAGGTACAAAGGACTAACAAACAGCGCATTTCACCTGAGATGGCAAGCAACGGTATTATGAGAAAGTGATGAAATCAATATTGACAAACAGATTTTTACTAACAACCTATTTACTTCCTTCGAGATACATGGGTTCCTAGACAACTTGATATCGGAATGACGCAAAAGCACTTACCAGTCATCATCAACTATGAGTAAGTAAACTAAACACCTGAGTCCGTGCGACATGTGGACCTTGGGGCTGTTTTCAAAAACAGCATTACAACATTCTCACAGTTGTACACACAAAATCAATTATTTCTGGTATTCATGGTTTTCGTCTGGATTCTGCTGGTATATATCCCAATTTACCAATTGTTGGAAAAAGGCACTTTTTCCCAAAAATTCGCCTTATTTGCCAAGAAAAATGGATTCTTCATTTTTGGGAATTTGAATGCCCGCCAGAATTCTCGAACATCCGAAAACTTGCGCTCGCCTCTGATTGATCCGTTTGGTGGTCTAGGCCAAAGGCCGCCCAAAATCCATAAATACGTTTACTGTAAACCACTATTTTGCCTTAGGACTGAGCAGCAAATAAGGCTCGTTTGAAGGCCGTCTTTTTCCTTATTTGTTGGGGGTTCTGAGTTGCAAGAGTTCGATTAAGATACATGCACTCTGATTTTTGTGCAGTTTTGCGATATTGTTGCGTTCATTCGTGATAAAGATATTGCTCATGGTATTTGCGTTTGTTCTTGTCTTTTTCTATCACGGAGGTCGTAACACTAATAAAACAAAACTACAAAAGAATTAACATTCTACATGTTAGGGCGCCCACCCTGTTACCGTCCCAAGGCGCCTCCGTCGTGAAGATGAAAAAAAACGATTGACTCAGTCTTACTTAGCGGAACTGTTCAAATCGGTTGAGACTTGTTTTACCGCTATGCACATTTGCGATCCTAACTCTTTTTGTCCCAGCAACCGTTCTCTTTGAGATCTTTGGAATCTGTGGTCAGAACGCGCCCTATAAATACTTTGTACTTGTCGCTTTAGCCGCACCCGTGTTGAGGCGGAACAAAGCTTCTTATTTTTGTATGCGTCTTTTGGCTTGTCTTGAGAGCAAATACGGGGACAGTCGCAGTACTTTTCAGGACAGAGATTTCCGTGTGAATTATTACCGGGACGAGAATCCGATTTTATCGAGCGCACCACTATACCGAGAACGAACCAGCGTATCGTTTAGGAGGGTTTACAACACTACAGTAAACATCGAAAACAACTGGATGAAACTTAGCGCATTTTGTGGAAGTTATGATATTCTGTAAACAAATATGCGTTAACCTAATCAACATTTGTAAATAAATGGCTCTAACTTCCTAATTTGCAATATACATTTGGACTTGCAAGGTACCGGTAAAAATAGGATGACTAATTTCCAAGAAAATAATAAATTAAATGAATAAAGCTGTAAAAACCTTCAACTCGTACTACATTTCATCAAAATGAAACAGCCTTGTTAAAGCCTATCATCAGTTAGATACTTCAAAACTGTAATTGGTTACCACAGCGTTGTTTCATTACACCGGAAAATCGAAAGAGAAATGTGAAACCTAGCTGACGCGTGGAAGCAGAGAGGAGAAGTGTATCCGATTAGGTAAAAAGTGGTACTGTGTGCACGGAATCCTCAGCATCCGAGCGAAAAATACGAAACTGTTACACGTAAACCTTGTGGAAGCCGAATCATAATGTACATACACAAATGTTACAGTGAAAATGGAACGTTCCTCCGTGTTCAGTAGTATCTACGGCCTACTCAAGAAAAGAAATGTGATTGTTTGGGATAATGTAGCAAACTGCATTATTAGTGGAGGATCTGACACCACGTAAAACAAAATTCGTTTCAAGAGTCAAGATCCATCTTGTTCAACTTTGATGGTCGGAATAGTTCAATCATCAAAAGATCATTCCAAAATAAATTTGGACGGTTGTAATTCGTGAGATCCAAAAGATTCTATGACATCTACTCCAAGCTAAGAGGTGAACTGGTGGTAAAAAAAGCCACTCACCAAAACAGTACCCGTTTGTTCGCGCTAGTTGTCAACGATCTTCCTGATGATCCACAATTAAACGCAAACGATAGGTTCGATCAGACAATTAATGAGACCTTCAAACAGAACTCATACAAAGCCGGATAGTGTCTGTCCCCATTCTGTTATACAATTTAACATCACACAGTAAACCCACTAGGCTAACAAACGCAATTCTTACACATACATTGGGTGAAAGAACCCGCCAAAATCTAACAGATAAAAAACTGGATTTTCCAGTTTCCACCAAGCAGTTTAGAACTGAGTGTCATAAAGATAGCTTTCGCAATTTTAAAATCCCAACCGACTGACCTTCACTGCCAACTGAACGTGGTGGTCGGGCTTGTGCACTGTTTTGATCCGGCGAACTATGCCGACTAGGACTTCGATCTTTCCCGGTGCAACCTTGTCAGAGAAATCGAAGGGGTGCAGTCAGACCAAAAATATACAGCATAACTATTTTTATAGTTGCGGCACTGCTGTCTTCCGTATCAGGAAGAAGGGGATTAGAAAAGATACCCTCAAACAAAGAGCACTTCGATCTTCCAACGGTTGATCGTGACCGCCGGCGTATTATCCAGTACGGTCGAAAAACATCTGATATCATTCAAAAACTTGATTTAGCTTCTAATATATCTACTACGCACAGCAGCGCTCAAAATCAAACCTTAGATAATGACCTCTCCCATAGAAACGTTTAGATGTCCATAAAAAGCATGTATTCCAGTGTATGGAAAGTCATAAAGGTACTGAGAAAGCCAGCACTTCCTTAATGGACTGATGTTGACGTACTACGAGGTACAGAAGAGAAAGACCAGACAAAAGAATGACTGTATCTGAAAAGTGGTTGAACACACTACTTAACGTGACAGCAGTTACACATAATTATAACTCCTAATGCGAGATAAATTATGGGTCTCAAGATGAGTTCAGTCGTTCAAAAAGTACATCAAACTGATTCAGGCCGGAATGTTGTGTTTCGCGATGAACGTGGCGGACAACCCTTCTTAAAAGCATGCACCCTTGACCAATAGACATTTCTGCGCAAACTCCCAATGATATATTCGTTCAATGCATGTTGATGATTGATGATGACTGATCGCCCGTTGTGTTGAAGACACACCGTTCACCGCCAAGCCGGTGCGACAAAGACAGTTATCGGTACTAGTCAGTGCCATAGACACGGACCAGTTAACCTGACTCATTGTTTCTTAATTTCATAGCAATTTACTCAGGTCATGTGTTTACAACTAGTACAGGGATACGAAATCACATCCAATTTCCAAGCAGCAGGTTAACAGTTTCGTTCCACAGTTTAACGTTATGATGTTCGTAATCTTTTTATTGCATAGACATTTTCCAGAGACAAAAAATGTGACGGAAAAGTAGGACGAAGGATGTGACAAAAACGGGACCGCATCAAGCTCACCTCCAATTGATTCATTTTGACTGATAAGGCAGACGGCTCGGAATCGATAGCTTTCAACTGCATTTGTTTGGATGCGATCGCATGGCTCAATAACTCCAACTGGCTCTTAACAAGCTCAAATTGAGAAGCTGAAGCACTCCCAACTGGAGGTTTTGAGTCCATTTGTCGTAATGCATTCACGTTTTGTTCTAGTTCTTGTTCAATTGTCTAAATGGACAATGAACAGGAACGAATAGGACGTAAATAATCAGCATGTATTCATGCATTAAGCAGGGAACTTAATATATTAGTGTAATTGAAGAGGATATACAAAATGCGTACGTTGTGTAGGAAAACTGTAGACAATGATAGTTTCTAGTGGGCGGAAATATAGGTATGAGTATGTAGAGAAAAAGACACTAGCGAGTATAGAGAAAATCTCATTTGAATTATATGGTCGAGAGAAATCCTTAACGAAGTCGAAATATGCAGGAGAACAAATGATCGTTCACAACTTCGGAGAGGTATACTGCAATCGATTATTTTGTTCAATATCAACAGTTCCTGGCATAAAAACTTCATCAGAATCAATAAATTTGGAGGGATGGAAGGCAGGTTGATTGAGCGTGAAAGAAGAGGTCACTGACCGAGTGTGCAGCAACAATAGTGCAACAATTATGTACTAGAATCACTGAATTATGCAGATGAGTAGATGAATTGACTGATTTTTTTCGGCAGATAAAGACTATAGTTCCTCCTTCTACCTTCCTCAAAGTCAACTAACCACTTGATACTCTCCACCTCTGTTTTGTGTTTCACAAGATCCTGCTCCACAACAATTCGAGCATGTTAATAGCCCGTGTGTTTGCACACATCAATCACAAGCTCTCTCCTTCAGATTTATTCGGATAACCACGTCAATCGCGATATAGATATCTCCAAATATATAACCAGTTCATCCGGTCTGACGATGGCTCAGTATAAGAAACGAAGTGTTAAAGATAATCAAACCTACCATTTTTTGCAAGCACTTCACGTGATGTCAACTACTTGTAACCGTCGCGAGCTGTCCTTTATACAAACTGTGCTACAGCTGCGTGCGCGCGGACACACACGTTTTGACAATACCGTACAAGCAGAATTGTCTAGTCCATTTAAACGGCGAGGAAACGATAAAAAAATACAAAGGAGTTTTAGGAAATTGACGGAAACCATCAACGCCATGAATCGCTTTTACGAGTCAAACGTAGTAACTTAAAAGGCGAGGGATTAGTGACATAAAGGACAAAACTGTTAAATCGGCTGGAAGAAGGCAAAAAGTATCTGATAAGATTCATACAGTTCGTTCTGAGTAATGAACGGGTCTCAAAAACCAACTAACAAGAAGCACAAAAGTGCTTAAATGCGGGACCGTACAGTCCTTATTCAGGAACTTAGTATACACAAAAAGGAGCATCACCCGATCGAACAGAAAAAGCTGTGAGCAACGATCTTGGACAATCAGCTGTACATAACCGGTAAGATATAGGGCATCGAAAAGCAAACCCAACTTTGGTGAAACAGACAGATTAGGGTTACTCACCTTGAGAGTATTCATCTGTTGTGTGATCATTTCTGGACGGAGTTCATATACACCACTCGTTTGCTGGCATACAAAGTCAGTCAGTGAATCAAGCTGACTGGTTTTCTCTGACATCCAGTCACAAAGTTGTTCGAGTTGGTTACGAATCTTTTTGTCATTCGCGTCTAGCAAATTACCTTCGTCGAGAACTTGTTTCACACTAGCGTCTGTTTGTGCAAAGATATTTTCAGCTTGTAACAACTACAGTGTGCCAAACACCAGGTGAAGGAGAAAAATGAAACAAACTGAGTAGGCAACTTGAAAAATGAATCGAAAGAAATGAAACAATGTGATCATAGGTGGACGTCGGAAAGCAGTTAAGCCGGAGAGAAAACCAAAATACTAAGATGTTCTGGAGAAACACTGTGTAAGAAGGTGGAGTAGTATTCCACAAGAAAAAAAAACAATTATAAATTGAACGAACAGCCCGATGTAACTTTGATGAATGTGTTATGCAATGAGCCATCAGTTAGACATCAACGCCCAATAGCTTGTACTGAATATTGTATGCAATCATTGTTCGTTCAAGGGCATCAGTAAACGAATTGGTCTAATAACACAATCAAACAGAATACGACAATTCGGAAACAAATGTGATCAGGACTAAGTGGACAACAAGAAATATTTTCATGCATTCATTTCCGCCAATACTTTGCAACAGTGATTTTCGTTTGCGTAAAAAATACATTCATACGGTGTACTGTGAACGGTTTCGCAAAACAAATCGAATGTCGTCTGCAATAAACGCTGTCAGATTGAGAATAATATGTTCTCCAGGCTACAAAGAAGGTTCGTAGTGTCAAGTGACCTCGGAAATGAAGTGATTTTGAAAATATATTTTGCATAATGAAGTGTGGACAGTTAGTTCATCAAAACGCTGATTACTACAATGAGAACCTTAATTCATAGCCGTGGAGATAGCGCCCGTTCCTGCTCAAGGCGCCAAAACAGACGGTCAAAAACTCACTTTTGTTTTCAATTCAAACTGCAAACCAGGATCCGTTGTAACCGCACACAACTTATCGCATAGCACACGTGCCTTTTGTAGCAAGTGTAGAACCTGTTCCAAAGAGGTTTCCATCTCTTTCGCCTCTGTAGGACTCACGGGTGGCCTGTCAAAACGAAGAAAATCAAACGCAAGAGAGTAAAGAACGAAAACAAAGGAAATAGACTACGCCGTCAAACAATGATTCAAGTATGCAACAATTACACAAACACTTACGAACTTGTGAATGATAGTAAGTAAAAACTAGGGTGATGTTCCTATCACTTAGTAGTATAGATTACGGGATGTTCACTATCAATAACAGTCTTAACATAAGAGATTTACAACTTTGACAAACGTTGGCCAACATATTGACAAGTACAGATAAAATCTTTGCAAAACCAACCGGTAACCACGGATGTGGTTCCAACATCTCTAACAGAAATATAAACCGAGTAGAACAATCTTTTTTTTTAAAACGTACTGCAAAACAGAACATGATATAGTTGGGATAATCAAAAATTCTGACACACTGACACAAGTAACCTGAAAAGTTTAGATCTAAGCGACATTGCACTACTACAGGTATCGTATCCAGATCAACTCGGTAGACAGAGACGGCAGTCCGGATAGAGATATTTATCGGTGGGTCATCAACAAATATCATTCTGAATCATGATCAAAATGTTGTTTACCCGTCTTGTCATTATCCGCAAAGTCAACCGAGCCCAACGACTAATCCATGATAGAAACAGAAGTCTAGCGGTAAAAATGTGACTATCCACATTTTACGCAAAAACTATTCCGTGCACCTTTGGTCTTCTTGGCTTTAATGAAGTAAATTTGAAAAAAACAATGTATGAAAGCAGCCTTGCATTCTGTGCATTGATAGACATTATTCAAAATGGGCATACAAGAACACAAAACTGACAAAATCTCTACCACTCGAGTAGACTAAAGAACACAATCTGACTCAGCGTTAACACCCGCCAGTGTTAGTAGAGCGACTCACTCGCTGACCCGCGCCTGAACATGCCCAACCAGATCTTCGATCCGACTGAGTAGCTGCTCGAACTGGAACGTGGGGCCAAGAATTGTTTCGTACTGGGCAGCCTTGGTTGCTAACTCGTTCTTAACCTGATCATAAAGTGATGCAAGTTCATGAATAATCTGACCAACTCGCAATTCGGCCACAACTGGAGGCAACAGGCGATCAGTCAAACGTTTTCCAAGGACACGCAACTGGCCTAGGTCTGAAGTCAGTGAGTCCAAATCCTTTTCGAGTGCCCGTATCTGAAATAATATAAGCAATAGGGAGGTAAGTCAACCACATCATTCGCAAATGAGAGATATGAAAAACGAAATAATGAAACTCGAAACCAACCCATAAAACATAAATAAACAAATAGGTACTCACACAGCTAATGAAGTATGTCACGTGGCCGTGTATAAAATCATTAGAAACAGGGAGAATTCGACGTAACGGTCGGGTACAAACGGGTTTAAATTAGTTAGTACATCGGTAAACATAGATGCTAGTTGGACAACTGTGAATTACCTCTTTTAAGTGACTGGGTGCAGAATCCAAACCAGTGTGATCAATGGAAGGCAGCGCACGTGCAGCCACACACATTTGTCGTAACTGCTGTGAAAGTTTATTGCCCAAACTCGTAAAATCCATGGTATCTTTAACT
Organism: Paragonimus skrjabini miyazakii; assembly: GCA_014338405.1. Classification (NCBI taxonomy): domain Eukaryota; kingdom Metazoa; phylum Platyhelminthes; class Trematoda; order Plagiorchiida; family Troglotrematidae; genus Paragonimus; species Paragonimus skrjabini miyazakii. The sequence continues at coordinate 14,935 of JTDE01004696.1, read as the reverse complement.
AACTGTTCCAAACGACATCGGCGTTCAGTGGCTACGTTCAATGCAGTTGACCAATGTCTCTCTGTGTCCGTGACGGCGTGTCTTAGCTCAGATGAACCAGAAACATAGTCGCGATTGTGAAGAAGTGTGGTAGCATGCTGTCGGAAATCATCCAATCCCGACATACCAGCGCTGATTTCCTCATGAATGCTAAATAAAGAATAAATACCAGTGTTGAAGGTTGACTAAAAGGAATCTTTTGTGGAAATATACAGTTGTATTATCAAACTCAGCACTGTCGAATCAAAACAATAAATTCATGAGAGGTAACCATCCTAATGAGAAAAACCAATGCTTTCAACTGAGAATTTCAGAAAATTAAGAAAAACTTGGAAATCAGATTAATCAAACGCCCATAATACAGTCACAAAATAAGCGATATTCTATCGCACTGCCACTAACATATGTCGAACCTTATCATGTCCAGAGAGACACCAGGCACACACTAGCCATAAATATAGACCCACGTGTTAATTCATTATATCCACGCACTGTAACATGATTCCGGAAACTGATTGGCCTTATGTACAGATAGGAAGCTGGATATATACGTAACGGTCAGTAACTTTGATACGCTCGGCAACCGAACTCAATCAACATTGTCGAACATAATAGCGGTTAGGTTTGTGGTTGATAGTGCTCTCGCTAGCACTGTATCCACCATATTAACAAAGTGCACTCGTTACAATAACAGGGGTCAACTAGTGGAATATAACAATATTGTAAATAATCTTTCTCAGATAGCAAAATTCTATCGACATCAACCCTGGTCAAAACTCGCGATAGTATAATGATGTATGACTAAAAACCGCACAGGTGAAGGTGAACGATCGGATGTCGGGAACGGTTCTATCCAGGTTTGACCAATCTCAGTGGACAATCCACATACGACCTTACAGGCCACGAGGGAACGAACATTTTGCACTGCGAAAGGTAGAAACCTAACTAGTAATGAATCGTGCCCAGTCCAGGGCTGACAAACATCGGTGGCTATCCAAATATCAGCGAAACCGGCAGAAACGCTAGACAACATGTAATACTTTCGAAATATGGTAGACAGCTCTCTCTTACTTACGTTGAAGTCTCTCCTTTCAAATCATCCAAATTATTTTCTCCACACACGTGAACTCTTCTATAGTTATTTTGGGTAACATCATTTATCGATTATCAATGCACCAACTCGGTGTGATGATAAAGAAAGAATTCACCATCTGGAGCATACAACGCCTCGAAGCCAAACAATTGTAGTCGTAGCAAAAACAAACAAAATGAATGTTTGGCGCCGAGATGTGCTGGATAGCAAATTAAAATGGAAAATAATCACCCTTTTCAGTAGGTAAACCAAATTAAATTGTCGAAACCTTGGAGCGTTCAAGATATACAGTAAAGCATAGACCATCACACTGACATCATTCAGTAAATGTCAAGCGCAAAAGCGAAATCACTTTCTTGACTATTCATCACTAACCCAACTTTGTGACAACTTCGAATATACTGGCGAAATAATGTAGATACTGCTGAGTAGTCCATGCCATCAAAATAGTTTATTGAAGTCCGCCGCAATTAACCCTTCAGAGTGTCGGTCATTTCTTTTAGCGGTGACCCCTCCTCGAGTGACTGAATCAACAACTTTCACATCACGTGCATCCTGAAACAAACGGTACGTACAGGCGATCGCAACGCAACATTATCCAGTCTTGTGAGCAAGAAAGAAATCGTTAATGAAGTTTCGCGGCTTTGATAGCAAGTGAACTGTGACCATGGTATTTGTGTTTTGTTTTCGCTAGTGTTTGTAAGTTCAGATCGCTTGTAGTTGACACCTGTAAAGATACAGTGAAAACTGCTAGAGTACAAAACGGATAAGGTTGGTCTTCTGTGTTTTTTTTTCTCAAATTCACATAGGAAAATAGTGATTTTAAGATCCCTCTTCACTCGCTCTCCATTTTATCCTCCATATCTTCATGTATCAAAATAGTCTTACATTAATCACCATATCGGTTTGGTGAGAGCCTCCGAAGTTTAGTAATTCAGCCTTCTGATTTACCAACCAGAAACAATGTGACTGATTCTCACCTCAGATTGACAATCAACATAATGTGAGTTCACAGCAGTATGGTGGAATAACTGCACGTTCAGTTCGTCGACGTTTTAGCCGTGTAGTACAGACTACGAAACTTCATGTGTCTTCAACTGTTCAAAATTCACATCGCATGTTGGGGAGCAAGAAAGTGTGATTCGATGTTACTAGAAGACTGTCGAGAACAATATCTACATGGACAACACATTCAGGACGAAACAGCTGTCTGCAAGAAGTGAAGTAATCAACACAAGTAACAGCTGTTCCAGTGGGCATCTGTTTCTTAATAGACCGTATATGGAAACCGCATGGAACCGCGTCAGAGAGTGGTGTGGCTTGAAATAACATCCACCATAACGGTGTCGAGGAACTTTCTGGAAAGATAAGTTAACCTAGAACGGCTAATGATCGACACCGTATGCAAAACACGCAGCCTTTCCGACCATCGATCTAAGTGATAACTTTCTCTTTAATCGGGCAGTTAATACCTACTGGTTATCCGGTGATCAGTAGTGGAAGTTTTTTCGGGTTTGATCACGATCCGGTTACTCTCAACTGTGGTTAGTTCAAAACAAGATCGAATCAGCTTGTTAAATCTGAGGAAACTCTGAGAAAAGGTGATCGCTTTGAACTAAATAGCTTGGAATCAGAATCAATGCAAATCGGCGATAAGCAGGAACTGTTAAGCCAATCAGATCTCAACAAGTATAACCAATCAAGAATTTAGTTACTTTTTGGCTTCCGTTATTGCATCGTCCACTGCTTGAAGGCTGATTAACCTTTTGCTTTGTCCAACCAACACCTGAACGCGTTTGCCCAGCCAGGACAACAGATCTTGTTGTTGTTGTTCCAACGCAGCCACCTCCTTCGCAGTCTTTTGCACCTCCATCTGGCGTTCGTGCAGTCGATTTCCTAAGTGAGTGTAACGTTCACGCATAACCTCCATCTCGCGAATCACATTATTCGGTTCTGCAATGGGCGAAATGTTCATAGCAGGACTAAGTGGGTTACAAATCGAATGAGGTGTATAAACAGAAGGCACATTAGCGATAAACATATGTGCGCGTACTGAAAAACAGTAGAGAACGGTTCTGTACTGCCACACAAAATAACAAATGCATAACTGTTCACCTAAAGACCAAAACGGTAAAACAGAACAAAAATACGCCACCTGTGGCACACACATTGAAAATTTACAGTGTTAACGCAAAACTAGTGGGTCCGAACACACGCATCCACACAAAAAATGAAATGGTAAACGAACCGAATTGTACGTTGTCACCGAGTGTCAGTGTATCACTATGCACAACCTGTGAAGTTCGCGATGCCACGTCGACCAGTTGTATACACAGCTCGTCTTCATCCGAGCATAACACACAAAACAACATGACACAAACATGAAAATGTCCTTCAGTGGAAACTGCTTGATCATCAGAAGAGTTCGGAAGAGGCTCACTTGGATAAGAGAGTACACCTCATTTAAGGGTTTCCGGCCGACGTCGTTCAAACGAAGTCTACCACTTATCCAGTTTAAGACATCTCGATGTCAGTTTAAGAGACTGCAAGTGGGTTGGCTGGATTTCAACGGCAAAGAGGGTTGCACGGCTAACGTGCACACCAGCATATTAAAAAAAAAACAGGAATTGGTTGGCTCTAACAGAGTGGGAAGACGAGGTCCCCCCAGGTGCAAAGAGTAAAACAAGTTCGCCGACCTAAATCCAGTTACTTGGGTCATTATAAATTGACATTGAGACATATTAACCTGGAAAAGGTATCGTTCAGGCTCTAAACAGTAGGATTCGTTAGAATCAGATTAGCCGAGACAAACGAGGGAGAATCTGCTTCTGTCCATAAACTATCGATACACAAAAATAAAGTCTCACGCTCACTTTCGAAATGTGTGGGAACTTAGTCAAACTGGTCAATAACAGAGATAGTGGTTCGCAAACCAAGGTGTACAACAATGAAGATGGTATCATAACAATTCAGCGCAGACTTAAAACTACTGCCGCTGCCGAATAAAAACTCACCGAGTCAAAGAAATGGCTATCTGAGTAAACTGAGAAAACATTCGAGCCGCTAGCTAAGTATGTAAATTTAATTGCAATCATGTGGGCAATTAGATCAACCAAGTGAAGAAAACCCTGGAAACAAATATCACACAGCATAATCGAAAGTAGTCACTAAAATACAAAACCCACACGGTTATTCTAAATTCCATCATACAATGTTATTGAATTTGATATTACTTCTCGTGTGCTGTATCGTTCGATCAACAACAAAACTCGTCTTTCCTGAGAAGGTTGCAACTCACCGCGATAAATCCACTCGTTTGTGTGCAGAAGTATGCGATGGTTAACTTAGTATCATCGAAGTTTTGGAGATTGAGAACGACAAAGTAGCGAACAAGAGTTGTTTTCTGTGTTTGATCATCAGGCTACTTACAACACAATAAATATGAAAAATGGCCAATAGAGATTATGGACAGCGTGTTTGTTATCAATTACGCAATCACTGTTCTAAATCGTGGACTTCATTGATTATAGGCCAGGGTAGATTAAGTTTTCGCACGAACATCTTCTGAGCGCAGAGGTCAGGGTTGCGTAATCGGATGCTAATGACCTCGGCAACGGTTAACATTCGGAATCTCACCACTTTTGGTCTATTCCTTGGCACTCGGTAGACAATCTGGAAAGCGTCCTTCTTACTAACAGAATGATTAGAGTCAGTCAAATGAGCAACAGTCGCGCTTGAAACCGTTTTAACTACATCACTATTCAACCACGCAGGATGATGTTCAAACACTCTGTCAGAAAATCGCATTGTAGTACGACCAGTGTATGATGCTCGACACAAGCAAACAAGTGAGTACACACAACTGCTGGTTGTAGAACATGGAAGTTTGTCTTTGAGTTATGATATGATAACGGGTATTGAATGGAAACTCACGCACAATTGAGTGGCAGGATAGGTAGGTTCGACTGATTTTCTGAGCTTTCTTGAGATAATTTCGGCCATGGGATTTCTCGTGAAAGGAAGACTAATAAACGCAAGCTTCTTCTTATTCACAGAGGGGTTGGTTGCAAAGGTTATCTTTTTGATTCTAGTTACAAAGTATGTGCAGATGTCCTTGTTTCCATGACAGTGTACACATTCTGTGTTAAAGTTTTTCGTAGGAGAGCCGGTGAATTTATATATACTTTGGGTTTGTCAATATAAGATACGTACGGTTTGCATTAGTAGTTCCTTGTGCGACGCGTTCGAAAAGTAAATTGTGAACTAAATGACGAGTCAGTTATATGTTGATATTCCTCATTGCGATCAATGACTCATGCCTATATCATATCCACCTGAATTAGCGTACGTCCGCCTATCTTGATCGAAAACAACAGTGGAATTATTTTTGGAGAGAACATCTCACATGCAATCTCAATTTAGAGGGACGTAAGGGAACAAAAAGATGTGTTACGAAGGTCGAACATCCCTAAAAATTCGTTTCCAATCTTATACAGATAACCAGCAACAATTGGTGCAGCACAGTCTAATATCTGTTTATTGACGTTTGAATCCTCCATCTGAACACCCAAGACATTGGATAAAAAACAAGACAACCAAGCAGTAAACTTTGTTCAACAACTTCTTCGTGACGAATGTTCACCAATAGAGTAATGGTAAAGGAACATCGTTTAAGAGGAGTACTAGTAGCTCCCAGAAGGTTGATGAAAACCTACTCTAATAACATGGATATTCCACAACAACGTAAAAAGTATGTCAGACAGAAAAAGTTGTTTACACGAACCAGGACAAGAGCGTTACATATCCTACAACAACTGAAACATTGAGCAAATTGGTGTGAAACATTCAGACGGTCAATATATCATCGAATCACGAGCGCGTCCAACAATCCTTGCGTTACTGAAAAGTTTACCGAACGCCCCGTAAGCTCTCGTACAATACTCGCATAGACAAGCAGCTGTAGACATAAGCTTGGCAGAGTAAACGGAATCCAATATTATGTAGGTGAAAGAAAACGGTCGAGTTAAAGAAGCAAATGCACACACACACACACACACACGAAAGAATGTGACGGAACGTACCGTTGGATGTCGGATTACCAGTTCCATTTGTTGTTGCAGACATGCAGTCATGAAACTGTAAAGAGGAATCGTAAGAAGCGCCAAGTCGGTAAACTTCATTCATTTGGTCTTTATAACCCCTCCATCGATCCACCAACTGTTCGGCTTCAGTCAGTTGGCGATGCAATTCGTACAAGGATAAAGCAATCGGTGACAGCGCATTGAAAATCCCTTCGGTAGATATGAGCCAGTCTTCTGCTGCTTGTACAGCTGCCGCATATGGTGTATAGCGGGCTTCACGTGAACTCAAATTCTGTCGGACCATGTCTAACTTATGCTCCAGTTGACTAAGGCGACTTTCCAAATCGGACACCATAGTAATCAGTTCAGTGTTCACACCAGGATGTGCGTTGGTCGGTAGCATATCAATCAAGTGATGTATCTCACTGATTTGTGTTTTTCGCGGTCCAAGTTGCGTCTGAAAAACACCCATCACAGAAAGACATATCATAACAAATTCTGACATGGCTAACTCGGTGCAGGAGAAACTGGCTGACTAGGAACTATTTAACTTGAAACAGCTTGACCGTGATTCTCATCGTTAATACACCAAATATGCGTGAACGAAAGATTCACAGTCCAGGTGCTTTATCACACATATCGTCGCAAACGTACTAAGTCTGGGGGGGTAAGATGTACATCATTTCGGTAACGTTCAAAGATTGCTAATGTTCGATCGTCAGCAGTTTCGTTAGTCAATTGAAACAGACTGAGGCTTAAAATTTGAGTGACAGTAGCTGAAAAGGTAATACAGGCAAGCATTCGTCTCCAGGTAGGAACATGATCGAACACAACTCATAAAAACTTCAAGAAGCTAAGCACACTCACTTCGATCTTATTCAAACCATCTTCAAGCTGACGTTCTGAGGATCGAAGAAATGATGCAGAATCCAGGAGGGCAAGCGTATGATCGATCCATCGACTGAGGTCAGTGGCCTCTCGTCTGCATTTTACCAGCAGATCATGCGAAGCGGTTAGGTTCTGCAATCTGTTGTGGACTTGCTCAGTGGTTGCCGTCAATCTGCCGATTGTTCGAAAACAAAAACAGATTTGTGAAATGAAAAGAAAATGAGGGAGGCTAAACCATTCAGAATCACAAACAGAAACCTAGCAAGGCACGTGACAGCAGTTAAGCACTTACCGCTTCCTCAACATATCGATCTGTTCAGCGCACGCACGAGCCGTATTCCAGTCAGTTTTGTTCATAGCACCTTCTTCACGAATTGCTTCTTTAAGTATGGATTGAACACGATCATGAGCGACGTCCAGAGCCATATGCTGAACAGCTAAGTGTGTATCAGCCTCATTATATGCAGTGCAATCTACGGATAAGTCATCGGACGATGGGGCTGCCAGAAGTTGATCAACATTTTCGACACATTTGTTAATCGCATCCAAAGTGTCCGCCACGGCTTGGTGACTAGCCAATAGTCTGGTCTGCTCGGCAATCTCCTGACTCATTGCTTCTCGAAGTTGTGCCGCCCGTTTAAGTTCAGTTGATAAAGGTCTAGCTACAAGCTCTCTCACTGAAGGTTCGGAAAAACAAGCTTCTATCATCTGCTGACACAACCGCGGAAAAACGTCCTTTTGGATTATCTACGGAAGAGCGGAAAGAATAAATAAAGATACTTTTATTCAAAGGGGGATATGACAACGAACAGCACTAGCCATTGTTTGTTAATCATCATAGGTCACTGCTTTCAGTTAAGACTTACATCGATAAGTAGAGTTCAGGTAAGTATGTGAAATACTTTTGGAGCAGATCAAGAATTTCGGCAAGTTTCCATCATTAGATCTGAATTTGCATAGTCTATAAATGACAGTCTATGGATGACAAAACAGCAAACATTCATCAAAGATGAAAAGAACATTATAAACAGTCAGTATGAATACTATCAATGATTTATTACATGACAGTAAACAGTTGTATAGGTAGAGCTGTGGAGGCCGAAAAAGGAATGGCAATTACCAGGAACTGGCTGACAAGTTCAATGTCAACAAGTAACACTAACATAGCCTATCACATAATTCAGTAACCCATTCATTCAAGAATTAACGGAGACTGCTTAATACGATGAAGTAAGAAGAAATGAACATTTTCCAAGGATGATGAACAACAGTCCTGCCAATACACAATAGGGCGGTAATAAATTGTTAGTAAAAAAACACAAAAGCAATGCATCGGGCAATTGTGGACAAATGAAGGTTCAGTATTAGTGTTAAAATAATTGCAGAGTAAAGCTATATCGAACAAACGGGAAAAACGATTGTATTCAAGAGTTATTAAATTCCCATCCCAAATACAACTGATTTTGAGCCAAATTTGACAGTTTTCAACCAGATATTTTAGGTTGTTGAACTCCCAAGAAGAGAACTAGCTCATGGCTCGGTATCAGGTTATAGTCTGGTTGCCATACTGTTTTTTTTCAAGTCAATCCCTGATCTCGACGGGTCAAATAGTAAAGTAGAATAGGAGCACAAATCCGAACCAATCAAGAGTAATCAATAGAGTGCAGGGAATGGTTATGTTCAGAACGATATTTCGTTACTGTGATGGTGATTCCGACAAGCACGAGTAATCGTGCACAATCAGTGACTGACAAAGAAGAATAATCGGTGAAAAACATTCACTTGAGTACGTCAAGCTTTGCACCTATATAGTAAGACAAGGTACAAGGATGCAAAGTATATCCACCCGTTCGTAAAATGGCACACTTCGTTCTGTTAGTACGAACACAATTCAGAATTGTGAAATGCGATAGCCGATTGCTTCACTCACACTTTTAGTGACAAAAAGTCAATATTTTAACATGCCCCCATCAACAGTAGGCACGTGGAGAGGCCACTGTCAATCTTAAAGTAGTGATTTACACTTTGGAGGAGAAAAGTAGACACCATAACGATGAACAGATATTGTTAACCAGTGTTAAGCCGTTTGAGGTGCCAGTGAATTGCCACAGAACAAAGCGACATCCTCTGTATAATCTAACTCACGAAGTTTGCCATGCGGAAGAAGCTAGACGCTATAGGAATAGTCACCTTTCAATGCTGCTTCCAGTACGCCGTCTACGTCAAAGTTACACAGGAATAGTCACAGTAAGCAATCCAGTAGGAAGGTAATGAATTGGAACGCTCAAAGCGAGCAATGGACAAAGTGAAAATGCGCACCATCAAACGTATTACAAACGAAGAGCAGGGTGCATTTGGATAACCCAGGGGACTCGCGTCCAGTTATTGTTATCGAAATTGATAAAAAGTGAGCAGAACAAACCTGTAGGGCGTGCTCCACGGGAACGAGTTGTGTTAATAGATCCAAAAGTACTTCTGTCTGAGAGTGAAGCTGGTCGCACTGATTAACGCTCAGAAGTTCTGATCCCGGTGTCACAGATGTGTGTTTAAGGTCTGCTGAACGAAACTTCTTACCAATACTGTCCAGCGTGTCTCTGTAACCATGCAGCTCGTCGATAAAGTCTTTGTACTCATCTTGCACCAGCAACATTCGACGAAGACGATCTCTAGCCTTTTCGATAACATAGTTAAGGCGATCGTCCGCCTCACGAACCGTGCCACAGACAGCTTTTTCCAACTGCTCGTCATTCTCAACCGATTTAGACATCTCAGGTCTATCCAATCGACCATGTAGCACGTCATGGAATGTATTCTATAAAAAGAATTCGAGTTAAAAAGAAAAAAAGCGTAATCAACCTTATACAATCACGAAAGCCTTTAATCATCAAGGACAGCAAAAAATCACTGTCATTCAATGAGGCAGAAAAGAATGAGCATTAAGCAAGTAATAAGATAACGAAGGGGGCCGAAATTTGTCTGTACGTGCACAGTTAACACCAGGGTTTTGACACCTTCCAAACAAATAATCCAGTTAAACGTGAAAATATGGCGTCATCAACAAGATGCATTACGTTTTCACTGCTACGTGTCATCAAGTGCGCTTACTTCACAAACAACTCAATTAAACAATGACAACAATAATGCCAAGGAATCTGATTACCTACCGCTTCATTCAAAGCCTCTAGACACAGATTCTGCGAGTCGCGCTGGCCCGGGAGGTGAACACGACCTACAGTAGTCAGCCCTTTGATGGACGACTTAATTTAATTACCTCAAATCTAACGTCAGTAGGCTATGAAATCGGGAGAAATTGTTCTGTGAGACAGATGGCTAGCTGGAATCTCCAATACAATCTGAATTTGTGCAAACTTAGAGATGGAAGAAGAAAATCCACCTGCTACTTACAACCAAATACAACTTCCTAAGCTGTTCGTTGTTTACTCGTTGTTACCACCTGAGCAATCGAGCGCAGACAACTACGGTTAAATACCTGAAGGCAGTTCACGTTCTCCACTTCTAGCGACCAAGTCTCGTAGATGTAAAGTCGTACAATCTTTAAAGAGGTCTCATTGTCGCCAGAAGTGTCAAGGATTGGCGAAATTAGCATTAGACTTGAACATATGAGACACCACTTCATTCCTCATAATTCCACCGCTGCCGGTGCAACCTCTTAATTGTGCAAATCAACCAGCAACATCAACAACTTCACTGTCTTACATTAAATTTATGTAAACACAGTAATACTGCAGAAGGAACTTGCACTCTGAGGCCCCGAAACGCATTCCGGAATAGGTGTCGGAATGCAAAATGAATGTCCTGCTTGAAAACGGCCAAACAACGACAGCTTATTGTCAGCATAGTCAAGATAAGTCAACCAGAAAATGGATCACTGACATTACCAAATCAGAGCAAGCGGACGTAAAAAAAAACTTACTTTGCTCTTCGTGTAGCGATTAACACAACCGAGGAAAGCGCGGACCAAATGTGACAAACCTTTCACCTCCGCCGCGGAGTTCATTGCCTGCGTCACCGTTTCTTCTAGTCGTGATACTTCCGCTTGCAAGTCATCCTCGTTGAGCAGATTCAAGGAGTGATTCGCAGAACTCTTTTCGTCAGGTACACCTGTAGTAAGTTCCAGTTGCCTCAGTACTGTACGAACATCCTGCAATTTGTAGGTCAAATGATCCAATGCATCGAAACATGCGAGCAGCGTACGAGCCTGCGATTCGGCTTCTTGGTGAACCTAAGCGAATAATCAAGAATAAGTGAACAAAAACGGCGGTGGGTTTAAAGTACGATTACGAGGCCACAACTACAAATGCTCTGCCCAGTGGAAACTCATACAGTCTGTCGTCAGACTCAAGTCATCTTACGCCTATCGTACATCAATGGTTTCAAGGAGGAGAGAAAGTGTTTTTTTAACACTAGAATGACAGATGTAAGACTGCCTCACTTACGCGATTCAAACGTTTGCGCACCTCTTCTGTCTTCTTGTGCAAACGGTCCAGGGAGTCGGAAGACATCGAATTATGACTGGAACCAATAAATTGCTCCGCTTGAAAAATCACTGAGAATACACTAGACTGCTTTCGATTCAGACGATCAACCATATCCTGAAAAATTCGTACACATAAAGAACACTAATGACATATCCACAGGAAGTTTCTACAATAGAAATGCATCACGCATAGGCTACACAGTCCTCATAAAACGGATAATAGAAAATGTGACCTTAAGGTAGCAAACATGTGGACAATAAGAGCACTTCTTGATCTAAATAATATGCAAGGAAATGATGTATTCTTATCTTCTAAGTGACCAACTTGTCTACCTTCATATGATAGTCAGGCATACGAGCTGAATCGATCAGGAGAGCTATATAGACCATGACTTCGGTTTCACCAGGCACAAACAAGCCAAATGGGAGCAGTCAGTCGAGAATTAGCTATATCAATAGGGTAGTATGTCATATTACTGCTTAGGTAGTGAGGAGTATCCTTTGAGCATACAAGACTATTTGTAGAATTGCAGTACAGATATTTCCCGCATAGGATAGATGCCTTCGAGTAAGAACGTTCCGATTACCTAACGATTGACCATGATCACCAGCGTGTGACCAATACTGTAGAGAAACGTTTGAATTAATTCAAAATCTAGATGTAATAACACTTAGTCAGCTCTGGAAATGTCAAGCATATGAAAAAGAGGGAAGATTGCGATCCGTCTGAGGGTACATTGACTAAATTTTTATTCTGAGATGGGTCTTGGGTCATCGGCACTCCTACGGTCATGGAATGTTTAGACCTAAAGGCTGCGTCACAGTCGATTGTTCATGTTTTCTGGAACTGTGAGAGTTTACGGACAATAATCTCAAGTGTTCACTATGTCCATTGGTGTTCACCAGGGTTGTCCTATCTCCTTTTTTCCTGTTCAATTTAGCATGGATGACTTAATATCACCAAACCAACCATGGTACTGAGTTTCTTCTTGGCAATAAATTGGTCGACATAAAGTACATGGGTAATTGTGTCTTGCTCAACTCCTCTATCAAATGGCACGGCGAATAACTGGATTCGTTTGTATGGAATGCCTTCCCACCTACAAACAAATAGTTTTAAAACATCCTATAAAGAGTGTAAGTTTCGAAACTGCATAAAAAGAACTGTGTGTACTCGGGCGGTACACCTTCTACTCTTTAAGACGAGAGTATCGCGTCATAAGTGATGAATGTTAACAACTGTAACATGGGTGACGACCACTTAACCACAGATTTAATATGAAAGTATCAGCAGGCGGAAAAAATACCCGGGTAACTAAACCTCCTGACAGGACCAACCATATTGTCGTCGACGGCAGACAAGCATAGGCTTATGGTATACTGAAGACGAAAACATGGATACATGTACTTCATTGAGCAGACAGATCAGACGACGACGTTATTTGTTGCTAGTGTAAGGCAGAAGACTAGGATTAGGTCAAAAGCAAAATGTATGTTCAAGTGATGGCCATCTGGGGGTAAATCAGCTGACTCCTCAAATTCTGTCGGGAAAAAACTTCAAAAAAACAGGCAACATCGTACAATGAGGTCGAATACTATGTTAAAGAACAGTAACAATTCACTACTAACCTAAAACATTTCAACAACTGACGATAACATGATTTGGAATATCCACATAATTAATATACTATACAAGAAAACCCTGAACAACTGTTTCGACAGCATGACAAAATGTTTTTCAAATGTTCAAAAAGACAAAAGACATCGGACCTATGCACATATGGCCACGATCCAAAGGTGGACCGGTTCTGACGTTTTCCTACATGTAACAGCTATCAAAAGCGAAGCATACCTGTTCCCTGAGGAAATTTATGAGGAGAACAACAGGAATTGCCGGCAATAATTGTAAAGAACGAAATGCGTACGAAACACCAACGTTTGTAACAACGCGATACGTGATCACGCCGAAAAGATATATTTCATTAATAAGTCCCAGAAAAAAATCAGGGAAACCAAAAGATTGAAATGCTCAATCAATGGTGCTATCTTGCAACCACAACACCAAACGAAAAGAAGAGTGATCTAAAGCCAAAGGAAACACAAATACCTGATGCGCATCCAACAATTTTCGGTTTAATGAATCGTCTAACGTCACGGGACCCAGCTGGCTCAGAACGTCCTCGCAGTTCGCAATCCATTCCAACTCCTTGTTTAAACTGACTATTAGCTGATTAAACAGAACATCAAGATCGAGCTAGAAAGAGTAAGAAAAGAAAGGAACAGACAGAATCAATCGAACATAAAAAATGGGTACCGGCAAGGAATTCAGGGACAAGACAAACAACAAAGAGAAGAAGCAGGAGAATGCGATAAAGAATCGAGCACATTCAATCATAACAAACATGATAGGGCGAATAGTAAAGACATCCATATAACAAAAACACAGATCGCTGCAAACAATACTCAAAAAACACCGAAGAGTGGATAAGAATTAACACAACAACCAAAGAAATTACACCAACAAAGCGCTAGAATGTGAAGAGGCGAGGTAAGCGATGACAACCAGCAAACAAAGAGGAAGAAAGCAGACAAATGTTGAGCGAAAAAAACCAGGTGAGCAGGAAACGGTAAAGAACAAAAACAAACTGACAACACGATAAATAACACACAGCAAACAAGCCAGTAGAAAAACAAGAAAAAAACGATCAACATGAAACGAAAAACAAGGAGAAGAAGCGAACGGACACATCACCGAAAACAGACGCCAAAGTAGTAAACCACGAAAAACAACTACGAAATAAATCAGGCAAAAAGCAGACAAAAGCTAACCTTCGAAGGGGGATTCCCGAGAGGGACGAAACCATCGAATTCCGGAGGAATCAAACACGAAAAAAGGTCAGAAATATCCGAGGCCGGATAAACAAACGCCAGGGATGAACCGACGGGAAGAGAAGAATCGCCTGGAACCCTCAACGACTGCACAGCATGCGCGATCAACGCCGCCGGAGCCATCGCACCCAACAACAACATCTGACCAAGCTTCTTCAAGCCACCAGAGTCCGGATCGCGGATCAACGAATCCTCACCAGAAATCACACCCGCGGCCACAGCATCCGACAACGACAAATACCGATCCGTATCCGGAACACGTACCAAACCGGATGCTGGATCCACCAGACCAGCGGCTAGCGCATCCGACAACGTCAGACTCACAGCCACATCTGGTCCCCCCGTTGACACGGGCGATACAGGTGACACATCAACAACAGACACCGCACCAGTTGCACCAGCATCAGGAACCTCGCTCTCAGCCAATCCAGAATCAGATGACGGACA
>JTDE01004695.1:48274-62120 GCA_014338405.1 Paragonimus skrjabini miyazakii | reverse complement strand
GCCGACGAGCGATTAAACCGGAAGTGCGTGACACACGTGTGCGTTCGAGTTCCGCGCCGTAGTCAATTTGCATGCAGACAAACAATCGGACAACATGTATCATGCGTACTTTCTTAATAGCTTAGGTACAATATACAAGTATGAGTTTTGGAACTATTTTACACATCATACCGCAGGCAGGCCAGTGAAATCTCCAGGTCGCTACACTAACAGTGTAAGTGATATATTGATCTTTTATTGTCCAGCTACATTCATTTTAGTCCTACCCACGTACAATTGACTCCGTACACCAAATAATTTGTGACATCCAAATAGAACAACCACGTAACTGTAATTAATGTTCAACGCATCACATGGAACTCCGTTTCTTGTCATTGCGGATCAGGGATAAAGGCCCGTCGCTAACCGTGTAGGGTCCATACAGACCAGAAGAAGCACTTGCAACAAATTTTTCTCGTCTCTATTGCAATGAAAGTTTACTTCATCCCCCTCACGTTCAGATAATGTTTTCTGTAATCGAGTGCTGATAGTACACAGAACGGACTCCATTTTGGAGAAATGCTGAAAATAGAGCAGAAACATCGTCATTCAGTAAACACAACTGAAACCACGACTTCGTTGTTTTGTGGTGACTTAAAGCGAAGTGTACAATGCCTTCTGAGCTTGTTGATTTCACCACTCTAAAGCAGTTAAATCAGTAATGTGTACCATTAGCCGGATTTAAAGAGTATATATATATATATATATATATATATATATATATATAACACGTAAAAAACCACAAGTGGCAAGCACGCCACATTATGAACGGAAAAATATAGTGCCTAAGGTGGAGAGGGGGGGGAATGCAGAGGGATAATAAGGTTGAGACGATTAAAACAGAGACCTGCAACATGAACGCCACTGATTTTCATTCTTCACCATATCAGACAGCGTCCTACACTGAAAGTGTTCACTATCCTTAAGACCCAAACCAGGAAGCCGGAAGCGCCCTACTGAGGCAAGCTTCACGGTAAGTGCCTTCATGCACCGAACCGAAATCATGAGTTGACCACCAGGCTGCAGCTTCCAAACCAACCCATAACTCGCAAAGAAGACGCATTGTGGCAGCCTTTGGGTTGGCATTCGTAAGATGTGGCCAAGCCAACGTAGCCTGTGAGACGGGAACAAAATATTCCAGGATGGACAGAGTTCATCCGTTCCGAAAACACTTTAAGCTTTGTCGTTTCTGACATGGTGTTCCCAACACACGGCGTTAATGCTTCGGAGACACCGATGGTCAAAAACGGATACTTCATGAATATCTTCCGCGTGAATCGATCAGGTTTCGGAACCGTACAGTGGAACTGCCCTAACGGCGACACTGTACACCCGGCCCCTTACAGAAATAATGAGATCCTGCCGATGCCACAGATGTCGTAAGATGACAAACGCCATCCGAGCCTTTGCTATGCGATTTGTGATTTCATCAGACATTCTGCAGTTCCCAAGATGAAGGAACTTTTTGACTGCCTCTAACGGCTCACTGTCAAGGGTGTTGTAGAATCGAGCGGACCGAAGACAACCGGGCGAGAGTAATACGGCGAGTAGACAAAGAGTATATTGTTGACCTGCGAGGTCAACGCGAGAGTAAACGAATACCAATAGGAAACGATAACAGAGCGGAGCGACAAGCGTGCACGCAGCGGGGTCGTACGTTCGAGTGCGCGGGGTACATGTCGATATATCTGCTCGTTCAAACAAATGTTTAATTACATACAAGAGCAGGAAACAAAAATAGTACAAATGGCACTCGTAGCTCTAACATAGCTGACAATAACGAATAGGGTCGCTACAGTGTGGGCAGGCGCAGTGACCTGCCAATCTCGCAATGGCCCCTTGCGCTTAGTAGGTGCAAATGCCGAACCAAACAGATGAACTGATATCTCCAATCTGTCTAAGATGTTCTGGACCCCCTGTGAGCCCTGGCAGATAACGGTGATGTCTGCATACTCTGTTTTCCGAAGTCGAGTGTTTGGGAGCAAATCGACACTATCATATTCGTAGTCTTTTAGGGCACACCCTAGGATCTCGTCTACTACAAAGTTGAATAAGAAAGGGAGGCTGGACAAAATTGTTGCAACCCACTAGGAATGCTAAAGTTTGGTGATACGCCGCCATAAGCTTTAATCCTGCCTGAGGTCTGACAGAAGATTGCTTTCTGAATGTTCACATTTCAGACACAACTTTCTGTAATTAGGGACTTCGAATAGCCCTATAAATCGTACTCGGACTGAAACCTCCCACGCAAGTACTGAGAAGTAGACCTCGTACTGGTTGCAGTAATCAATTCATATTCATTAGACTAGAAGCCGAATTTATGGATGTACAACAATATTAGAGAAATCATGGTCACTCATTAGCTGATCATATAGACAAACTGAACGTTAATTGGTGCAATACAGAACAAACAAATAAGCGAATAACAGAAGGTGAAACATTGAGACTGTTTGTCCAATCCTAATGTTGTATCTTCAACGCGACGTTTGGATTGGTCCTCTGTTAGAAATTCTATTGTGTCGGGGTTTACATAAGCGGTGAATCGAGTAGATTTTCACCACACTTTCCTCTATAGATAATCTCCGAATGTCGCCCTGTCGGCCAAATTGAAGGCCCCTTTAATGTCCAAAAAGACATCAACCGTTGGCCTTCTATATGAATCACGGAGTTCAAGCACCTGGTGAAGTGTGGGGATGTGATCAATACAGCCACGGTCATGTCCTTCACGTGTTTTACTTAGTCTACGAAATACAATGACTGCGAGCAACCTTGATACAATAGGAATCAAGCTAGTCCCTTTGTAATTTGCACACGAATTGCGTGAGCCCTTTTTGAAAATGGAGATGGTGTTAGCCAAACCCCAATCATTTAGAACAACTTCATTGATTCAGAGTTTCTGAAGCAGAACCTTTCATTCTTTAACTAAGACCGGATCTTCGTGCGCAAGAAGGGCCAGAGGAAGGTCATCTGTACCAGATGTTTTGTGACCTCTAAGAAACTTGATTTCAAGCGAAACTTCCGTTTCCGAGGGTGGAGAAACGTGTTAGTGCGTATGTGCCCTAAATCAACACTTCCTGAGGTATACGCAACAATACCATACGCGAAATGAAAACACCGATAATTATGGAGATCGAAAATATATTGTGCGATAATTACAAGTGGTCTCGATCAGCGACACCGATACGCGAAGTAACTAGGGCGGCTAAGGATCCGACCGTCGCGCGTGCGAGCAAGCCGGAAGAAGGTGTGTGGCGTCCTGGACGTGCATAGGCCGAGAGGCATGCAAACGATTGCATGCATCAAGCAGACGGCAGGTAAAGATCCTTAAGATCCTATGTACAATGTGAGCTGAGATTTTAGGAAGGATTTCACACATTGTACAGCAGGCAGATCGTGGATATCTCCAGGTCACTACAACGTCACCAGGCTAATGAGCATAGACAGGGCCCGAAGGCTTAGTCAATGGTACGGGTAGCCAGTTGAACCACTGTTGGATATGCTCAGCCCAGCATCCTTAGCGTCGTTGCCGGTTGTGAATAGGCTTACCGTCGACTTTGCTGGTTAGCTCGCTCTTGCCTGACCTTCTACTACCATTCGCTCGTATGAGATAGAAAAGCTTCTGAGAGGTCCCGGTAGCAGCGGTTTGTTTCGTCTCGATCACGCGTTGTGTCCACCAGGCCTCGCACTCCTTTCACAGTTTCTTCCGAAGCCCCAGGCGAGTAGCTTCGTGTGCCGAGTGGCGAGTGGATGGAATATTCCGCCGAGCATTGAGAAGCTCCAGTGATGGCATAGATACTCAGCGGTTGTCAGCTAAACGAGTAGTAGTACCACACAAGACAGTACCGCAATTATGCATTACATGCCGTGTACGTGTCCAGTTTGCTTCAGTGTCATCCAATAAGTGAGGACCTAGACTAGCGGGAAGAGCACACTAGTAAGCGTAAAGCGCCTGTGTCCCTTCGAATTTAGATGCCAATTTGTGGTTGGTGACGAAGTGGTCTTCCATCAAAGCTCACAGTGAACTTGGCACACAACAATGCATGATAGGAATCCAAGCAGGTACTCCAGATTGCCTTGTCGTCTTGGAAACAACCACGCCACCGATAGCTGACGGTCATGTGGTTAGTCTGTGTCCACGGTTGACTCGATGGTGGGGGTTGCCAGGTAGCGAATTGACGGCTAGAACGTTGGAAATTAGCACTTGTCAGAAACAGACCGTTGTTAGCATATGGCTGCAACAAACGTTCACCATTGCCCGTTTGACAAGTCTCATAATAGTGCGCGCCGCCTGAGTTACGCTCGTCAGCGCTTCGCCTACCCACTTGAGCGTTCAAGTTTTTAATTGCTACATCATTGTCCGTAGGCCGCGCGATGTATAGACGGTTAGTGAGCTGATGATAAAAAATTATATTAGACTGTAGTCTTTTGAGGGATCTACCCCAACAACAAACAGACAGCAGTTGTGATGGATGCCTCTCGTTGATCTAACCGTACCATCGAGTCTGACAGCATAAAGGCGACCGCTGATGAGAATCAGGGTATAGAGTCCAGCCCAGATGGGGCAGAGAACATAAGCCAATGATTGGACTACATAACGGCCTTCACAACTCAAGTGCTCCCTCGGACATTGTCCTAGCGCAGCAGCCAATGCGTGCAGTCGCAATCAAAAAGGCCGCAAAATATGAGTCCACTAGACCAATCATAAGCCACTTCCACAGCCTGAAAATACAATGGAGAAATTCTACTGCACTAAAACGGAAGGCTTTTGCACGAAAGATAAATTCTTATGCCTAAAAGAGAAACCAGTATGGAAAAAGGTATAGAATCCTGAGGCCGTTTTTCAGCAAGACATCATATATCGATGGCAAGGGTCTCTGAAGTACGCGCAAGAATTGCCTGCTGACCTATTTACGTAAATGTCCGAACATTAAAGGTGGCAAACCTAAGTGGTGTTTGGGGGGGGGCAAGCATAAGTTTGTGTCCTTCAGGCAAAGGAACCTGGGTGTTCGAAACACAATCATTCTGGCTATGATTTCCGTCACGAGCGGTAGATGGGATAAGTCTCTGGTGCGTTCGCGAAAACGGGGGTCACGACGTATAGGGTGGTTTGAAAAAAGAGGAGAAAGGAGGCAAATTGGTTTGGTGCGGTAATATGTGACATGGGAGCAAAGTTGGCCGCTGACACCTCGGCCAAAATGGTCTTGACAAGAACACAGGACAGAAGCCACAGTTAGTGTGTTTGTAGGCCCACAATTGTGCGGGCAAAATACCTCTCGATTGCCCAGGCCTACGAAAGAGGCTAGCTTGCTCGGCCCCACCCGGAGCACTTGGTTGAAAAGAAACCTAGCCCACAAGGTAGCGGGGCGAAACACGGGGTTTGCAGTTCATTGGAGGCCGGTGACCAGTAGTTGGTCAGTTCCTACTCCCATTGCACCCCACAGGGGGTTGCGATAAAATCAGCGCAGCAACTCGAGGATTCATCAACAAGGGCGGATCTGATGTAGTAGGTATGTCCAGCCAGGGAGTCAAGGAGCGACAGGGCTATTAAGACGCTTGTTTTCTGTTGCTGGGGGTTGGTGACCAAATGGGTTCTTACTCCCTTCGAATGGGGTATAGCCATTCAAGGTACCCAGCGCACCTTGCCTACCTGTAGAAGCCGGTGATCACTAAAGTGATTCAAACGCCTTCCTCGGAGTTTGTCCATGGTTGGGGAAGACTGAAGATGTCAGTACACCATAAACACAGCAGGCCAGACGGACTGCATGCTGTCCGAGAGCTCATCTTCCCCGTTGAGCCACATGAAATCCTTCTGCGGTGGGATAACATACGATGTGTTGTAATGCCGTCAAAGTGTTTATTTGGCATTTCATAGGACACATGACTGCCAACCTTGAATCTACCACGCTGTGGTAGTACTACTCATTTTTCGTCACTGCTTATTCGCCAGGAGAACACCGGTTATTTTGCAGTTGGCCAAAGGCAATCGATCCTCTGGATCATTTCATATGAGACAGTGGGACGGGTGGGTAACAGAGTCCAGATGTGAGATTACCGAGCTTCTGGTCCGGCTTCGTAGTTCGGTTGATGGAGTGCTTGCAGCGTTTAGGTATGTTATTTCTGTCGCTGATTCGAATTCAGCTAAAGCCCTGATTTTCCACAATTAAGTCTCACCTAAACTTGCTTAATCAAGTGCAGCACCCAACGATCTTTTCATGGAACAGCCACAAAGTATCTGATCTGACTTACAATGAATTCGAACTAGAGAAACGATTCAAGAATTGATTGAACCCATTTGTTTTAACCTGAGAATTGATCACTTAATAAAAACAGGCTGACAGTGCAGCACTTAAATATACTTGCGTCGGACTTAAAACTGTTCGATTAGCCATGACATCGCATACACCTTAGACTCATAGACGAAAATAAATTTGAAATGCATCAGACAATGCTATGGGAACAAATCAGACTGAAATATTTTGTGTGCATTTGTCCTATTTAACTCAACAACAATGTTGGCTCAACAGCAACTAATAATTAGCCCATAGAGAGAATGCCTCCTTCCTCAGCTACATGAGAACAGCTTCTTGGTCGAAGTAAAAAAAATTAATGGCCATGCACCTGAGCAAAAGCTGCGATAAACCGGATAAATTTAATATTTTTTAACTTATTGACTATCCATATCATAAGCATGTGTTCAAGACACCATCGTGAAACGAAGTACCACTAGACCCCAGTAGCTTTCACTACAGTTGACGTTATGTGTTGACTAGGTTGAAACAGCCCTAGTAGCACACTGCAACCAGCACCACAATTCTATGTGTGACCATCATAACTGAATATTTTTGGTCACTCATAGTGTGATGGATGACCAAATTGGAGATGCGAATATTCTAACATTCAATGCAATATCACGACGCGTTGATAAGATGTGTTCAAAACTCGCAGCACGTGGATTGCCAACAACATGAGCTACCAAACGGGTCATCACTTAGCGAAATTGGACCAACGTGTGAGAAATAGCAAGCAAAACCCATAACAGATGACGTTAGCCAAACGCACAGAACTAGGCAGAAGTGCACATGACCTTTAAATGGAAACTTTGTTGTATTGTGGATTGAAAGTCCGGTTCATAATCGCGCGTAGCAAGAAATGGCGCGAATTGGACAACAAAGATCTTGCTTATTAAACTACTTTTTGCTACAATTGGACGGTCACAGAAAAAGCCGACCTGGAGCGGCTTTTACTGAACCTCATAATCCTTAGTTTACTTACAAAATCAGTTACGACAAGCTATTCTGTGTGTAGCAAGCACCACTGATATCCCCCTGAAGAATGCGGAACCATGGATATGTAGATAGTGCAAAAGAAGGGAAAACCTTTTGTAGTTTTAAATACACACTAAACACTGGAAGTATACGAGCGTTATGCGCTCTGTATTTCTTGATCTGCGCCATTGCGCAGATTGCGCAGAGACTTGTGAATCTGCAATTGAACTTTCTCTACGTAACTATCATAGTTATAACAAAAACCAGTAAGTGCAGGCTTAAGGATGGATTGGAATTGTGTCGTTCATTTTAACATATATCAGAGAAATCTCACCGGATGAACACAACAAAAATGATTGGACTTCTTAAAAGTAGATCTACGGCAATAGTGTAAGTACTGACGATGTATGAGTTTGCCTTTCTGAAAATATTCAAGATGGTAAAGACGAATGAGGACAAACTTAAAGGGAACTTGAATATGCATCATTCAGTGCGACGCACGTCAGAAAGTGTTGGTTCAATGACAACAAGATATATGACCGAGGTTGACAAATGACAATGTGTAATGACTCACTCGGCCTATCTGCGTTTAGTGAACAAACACATGTGAACAAATAGTGATGTCCGCTGTTATTGACTTTGCCATTTAAAGAATAATTCAGAAGCCATCAAGTGAAAAGTGAGCCATATTGGTGTAAAAAGATCATACAAAACGCTTGTCCTGCCGGACCTTCACAAGACTCTAACAAGGAAAGGACCGTCTTATGAGCGTCACGTGTGTTAGTCGGGACCCCTGCGGGGATCGGATTGACCAGTGCGTGACTCACACGAGCGCGGTGAGGTTTACAGAATAAGGCCTATATACACAATTCCTTTTTCCACTAGCGTTTTTGCTTTTTCCGTCAAACTGTCAATTAGGTGTTAGCATAGTGGCAGAACAATTTTATCCTCAACGTATGCCTATTCCGTTGGGTTTTTTCAGCCGGTTAAGTTTGTATGGGCTAGACAATGCGTCAAGCAAAATCACGTGGAGGTTATTTTTGGTATATCCGTAGAATATTTCCCTGTGTTGGATCCTCACGCCTTCTACGCAACGACTACCAGACGCGGAATAAGAATATCAATAATTGCGGGAGACCGAAAGCATATTATACGAAGTACACACCTCGATTGATCAGCAGATGACATGGAACGGGCGTAGTGCATGTGCAATCGTTGCGCGTTAGCTTTTCCTAGTAAAAACTACTGGGAACAGACTAAAACATTTATCACAAGGCGAAAAGGACCGGACACATTTGGCCTACGACTGGAAAACCTGAAGATCAAACTTAGGAATTGACCAAGATGGAAGGATTTAGGTTGGTTAAATTCCATACGAGTAGGACGTGTCTATATAGAATGTTGTCGGTGACATTCGGAAACCCAAGTCAAAGGGTCATGTGACCCAGGTTGTTTCGAGGGCTAGCAAATTTCAGGACGTGCGCAATCATGGTAAATGACAGGTTGATTGAAAATTGTAGACACAGTCAGCTCTGTGCAAAACCTGGTGTCGGGAAATCGGTCTTTCAAAATCTGCACAAGCAGGTTAATGGCTGAACAGAATACTGAGCAGGGGAGTTTGAAACAGCCAGTAGGCAAGCCCCAGTTGTGCACAGAAGGTACGCTGACCCCACTCGGACTTGTCATACCTCTAGTTTTGCACACTGGCTTAATATTCACTCACCCCGAGTGATTAAGCATTTCGGTCTTATTTTCCCTTCCATTATTCATTGTATCGACCGCTCACCTGAACTTTGATTAGTACGTTCCACTGCTTCATTCCCCACTTTTCACTTGATACTGCATGATGGACAGAGTTAGCACACTGCCAATGAGCTGGGCATGCTGACTGACGAAGATCAATAACTTGGTGGTTTATTCAAGTTTGGAATGCTAATTAATGACTCACATTTTTGAGGTTGGTAGTGGAAGAACTAAGATCTCATCGGAGGGTTTTCGACAGCAAGGAAAGAAGAATCACTGAAATACCCTCGAGCGAAGTTTATCCAACATGATATTAATATACGAAAATGAAGATACCACACTTTTCGTAGTAAACCCATACTGATTTTATTGTTCTTTTCTATCTGACTGCATATCGGTGCTCGTGGTATGATGTTCAATCAGGTAAGACCATATATTAACCTTCGTTAAAGCCGATAAGTAGAACACTTGGCAATATTCGACTAAATCACTCAGACCACGGTTACCGAGACGCAAAGGTACGTACGCAAAAGAACAGTGAGTCGAAAGCAAAAGCTATGCACTCTTCATATCCGATCCGCGTCGGATGAATGGTGTTAACGGTCTCTTCTTATTTCATGCTCGATGCAGTCACTTAGGTCAATTCAATCTCATCAATGATTTTCGGCTCTATTGACCGAAGACTGAACTGAATACGACCGCGAATTTTGTTTTGTCTGCCAGTCATTTTTGAG
The DNA here is from genome assembly GCA_014338405.1 of Paragonimus skrjabini miyazakii. Lineage (NCBI taxonomy): Eukaryota > Metazoa > Platyhelminthes > Trematoda > Plagiorchiida > Troglotrematidae > Paragonimus > Paragonimus skrjabini miyazakii. Next base: position 52,339 of record JTDE01004695.1, on the reverse strand, counting down.
AAGTATTCACGCTGAGTTCAACTACGGAAACCTATGTCATATTGCCCCTTAAATAGCAAACTTTGAAGTTGTTTATTCACAGTGTTCGCAAACATGAGTCCAAGTCACTTTTACGAAGTGCCACTGTGAACCCTGTCTTATGGAATGGACTGTAAGATGCTTCATTCTGAATTCAGCCTTGGGAGCACAGCTCAACTGAATGCCAGCATTGCTTACACTTCAACTGTCGTTAAGTTGCAGAGTCACCTTTTGGGATTTTTACAGGATATATTGAAACATTCCCTACTATTTTACATTAACTCTGTTTGCGACACTTGAACTGGCTATATAACAGGCTAAACCCCACTACGGTGTTCATGATTTCATGTTTTTCTCATGAATCCAGATTTCTCAGTAGCCGGTACCTCCGTTGAACGGAATAAAGAATCGACACTGGACGTTAAAATGTAGTAACTGGCTAGAAAACTAAGGTAATTCCAAAAGAGGTCACTACTAGTGTTGTGAGCCAAGAACGCGGATGGTGCAATGGTTATTTATTCAGGAAGGCAACACATAGGTTATGACTTTCAACACGACCACAAACAAAAACACTCATCTGCGTAAAGTACTGGGCCCACACCGTCACGTTTGTCACAGACGCCAGTGCTCAGTTCCTTTACGTTCCTTTACGTACCAAGAACCATTTCATGCGATGCTACACTCCGATGTTTCTTTTATTTTTCCCACGGCCACTTCAATGAAAAAATCTATGCTCTTGCTCTACTATCGAATATCAACGGTATGAGTAGTATCGTACGACCACTCCTCCTCACTACACTAGGTTGTAAAGTAGTTCTTTTATTTTAATTTCAATCGCTAAAACAAGTTACGTGTTACAAGTGTGCAAATACAAGATATTTATTAAGCGATGATGGTGCTCGAAATCTGAACATTTCTTGTACGGGAACATATGCTTTAAGCTGGAAGCTTCAGCATCTTCGAATGTGGATTCGGGATTTTCTAGAAGTCGTATTTGAACGCTTTGCTTCTTTTGTTTGCGATAAACCGATATGTGGTTTGTGTGCGTAAGTTCTTAGTCAAACAGGACACTCCTGGTTAAATTGTTCATGTTTCCATTTCCGTCATTATCGATTGAATACATGTAGACAACAGAAATTACATCCTACAAAGAACACTAAATGTGGGAAATTAGAAACCGATTCGAATGACCCATGTGTCGTTGATAAATGGATTGAGAATAATAATGTTACGAGCAAGTTTTAATACTCTACGTTTCAAACACTTCGGGTGGCCCTCCTCAGGAGTTGATTCTTATTCCGCCTCGTTCGTCTTGCGGATAGTCTAATAAGGCTAATTAGCCAGTAGATTGCTACACAGGATGTTTACGGAGATATGACGTACTGGAGAGATCGGGATTTCGACATTCCGAGCCTTATCACAGTGTAATGATCTGACTCAAGGAGTCTCAACAGAACGCACTTGGTTGACGAATTAAACTATAGCGCAGGGTACATGGTAACCCTACACGTTCGTGATTAAAATGGCAATTCAGGATTCACAGCGAGCCATGTGATTTTGCATGTAACAATTTTTGAAATGAATTCGCAACTGGTCGACATTTGCATCTTAGAGTGTTACTTTTTGCGTATAAGTATTTCCCTTTGTAAATTCGGCTTATTGACGTGTTTATAGAACTTCAAACTTTACGGAGAATCATCGCATTGTTTTTTACGTATAATGTTTGCCTTATGGATGATTGTTGCTAAGTAATAACTTAGGATTATGAAACGATTGAGAAAATTTCAGATCCGTAACCTGTTCTTCATAACCTCTTCATAATGTCTCCTTTCTTTTTATGCACACTCCATGTTATCGAAGATTTGCAATAAGTGTGCTTAAACGACAAATATGCGTGCAAGTTCCCGAACGATGTCCCGGCGTTCATCATCTGCAAAGTAGTCCAGTCATTTATGTTAACAGTAGTCATGATCTAACAGAAAGCCGCTAATTGCCAGTGTGAAAATTGAAGCTGATGACTTGTTGAACGGTTTACCATTCGGCATCCGAGCGGCCGAACTACCACCAGTATCCTCAAGACTTAAAAAAGAGTTAATTGCGTTGGACAAAATCACCGACGGCAAACAACTTGATGCGGAACTTTTGAACGAGAATTTAGAATTGGTTTTGGCACGTCGCATTGGACGAGGCGATAAGGAAGCACCGTTTCAGTTGGGACACCTCCAGTTTGAGAACGTAAGTCTTAAGTGTATACAACGGCTGGGGCTTACCAATATCTAGTGCAGAAGCAATACTGTTCCGCGTGGAAGAATTTCCAGCTGGCTTGGAGATATCATCACGATATGCGGGCTAAATACCAAATGGGCGTGATGCTGTACGACGAGCTGCTGGACGTAGACGAGCTCAGAAAACACCGATCCCCACAAGTATGTTTGCTATATAGAGTACACTTACTGAATGATTTTCTCCTGTATGTTCATTCAGGCTGAAGCGTGCAAACTATTTGAGGATGTAATCCAACTCCCGATTGGTCCGGCTGAACCAAACGGACAACGTGATTTGGTCTATTCCGCCGCTTACAATCTCGGGAGAGCTTATTATCAAGGGTTTGGCCATTATCCTTCCACTGAGAAAGCGATCGAGTATGTATTTGGTTTTATTTTCGCTAAGTTAAAACAGAAAAGCGATGAATAGTGGTATTTTATTAAAACAGAAAGAAGACACATATTGTGACATGTTAACATTTCGTTTACTCTCATCAGTCGCAAACGCACGTTATATACATCATACAAATAAGGACATACAGTGAATTAGACACGCATACAAGTACACCAATTATGTAATCACGACCATGGCAACCCGATAGGTTGCCTCAACCACTTTTGTGCACACAACGTCGGCTGGCAAGTTCGGATGAGCATCGCTCCACAGAAAGCTAGTAGCTTCGGGTTTCGATTGCGCACCGGTATCTTAAATGAGTTTAATGGGTCAACTTGGTGACCCGTTGTCATGAGGTGTTTAGCGATCGATGACGTTGGGTTTCAAGCCGTCAGTGCAACAAGTGGAGGCTGGTGCGTCATCTGTTGTTTCAACCATTTCGGAATGTATTCGGCGACTCGCTGAGATAGTTTTCGATCTGTTCTGCCTATGTAAACGTCACTGCAACTGCAAGTGAACTGGTAAACAACATGGGAAGCAGAAGAGTTTGGCAGGCTACATTCGCGATTGATGAGAGTAAATGAAATGCTAACATATCGCAATATATGTCTTCTTTCTGCTCTAATAAAGTGGTTAAAGGGAACTCAGTGTTTCGAATAATGATATGTCAAGTGTTAACAGCTACCAAGTAGTTAACAGTTAGTCCCAGTGTTGTCACTACAATTTCTCCCCATATTGGCGCAGGCTCCGAAATCATTATGCGTGCCAGTCACACAACTGATGCCGGTTTAGTCAAAACTCGTTGATCAACAATAATGAACATAAAACCGAATCCTCTTGTAGACCTGTAAACGACTTAAAACACTACCTGGTATGAGCTGTCCAGGCTAACTGGCGGAATTTGACTGGATACAGGAGATTATAGTCTCCGTGAATGCTGTGAATCCAACTGTTGAGTCTGAATTACGATGTTCTTTTCTCGTTACCTGGTGTGGCAGTGATGCATCAATCTCAACCCCAGATCTGTGGCTATTGCACATGTGGAAGGCGGGTTGTACTGTGATCACCATGATCAGTTTGTCCGTGTGGGTGGGTGTTCATTGTTTTTTTTCACAGGAAGTTGTTTCAGACGATTTTCGTCAGCTTCTTAACTACATCAAGAAAGCAAACACCGTACTCGGGAAGTTTCAATTCGAAAAGTTTTGATTCTGTCCAGTTCACTGGCGCACCCTCATCCTGAGCCAAATCTTCTAGCTTGTCAACCACATCTTTCAGTGAAACTTTCTGTCAGTCCTAAAATAACTCTGTCAACACGCCTGGTGTCTGAAAACCCAAAAAGCATCTAAATAGTACCCGAATATATACGTGTTTCTAGTGACAGCTGTATAT
>JTDE01004695.1:4674-15491 GCA_014338405.1 Paragonimus skrjabini miyazakii | reverse complement strand
TACCACATAACAACGCTCACCGTTTCGTCCTTCCACAATCCCTGGGGCCCATCTGTCAGAGCTCATACCGAACGGCTGAATCCAAAGGGTATCCCCTTCGTCCAATCTTGGCAGCTCACGATACCCTTTGTTATACACTTGTCTTTCTCGTTCCATTCGTTGTTTCAATCGTTTTCTTACCGTGTCCCACGTGATAGTTTGTAGGTCTAGACGATCTTCGACAAGTGGTATTCAGGTTTTCGTTCTTCTTCCCATGAGCCGTTCAGCCGGACTCAAATCTATCTCTGCTGATGGGGTGTTTCTGTGTTCTAGCAGTGCCAGATAGGCGTCTTCCTTGGCTGTCAAGCATTCCTTTATTATTTTCTTTTCCTCCTTCACAGCAGATTCCGCTTTGCCATTAGACTGACTGTGGTGTGGGCTGGAGACTTCGTGTTTAAACCGTCATTTTTCGGCAAACTCCGAAAACTGTTGTGCTGAAAACTGTGTGAAGACCGTTATGTGATCCAATCGGGATATAGACTCCAGCCCAGATAGGGCAGAGAGCACAAGCCAATGATTGGACCACATGACGGCCTTCACAACTCAAGTGCTCCCTCGGACATTGTCCTAGAGCAGCAGCCAATGCGTGCAGTCGCAATCAAAAAGGTTGCAAAATATGAGTCCACTAGACCAATCATAAGCCACTTCCACAGCCTGAAAATACAGTGGAGAAATTCTACTGCACTAAAACGGAAGGCTTTTACACGAAAGATACATTCTTATGCCTAAAAGATAAACCAGTATGGAAAAAGATAGTCTGTTATGGATACTATAGATATAGGTCAATGTCGAACAATCTGATTGGCCAATGCAGATATGGCGTACACTATTAGCTGCACTTCACTACACAACCCACACTTCCAACTTCGCTGTTTGTGTTCATTGTATCTTTCTTCCTTAACGCGTCCAAGAAAGTCCAACTAGTGCTTTCGTACTGAGTATTTGCTTCTGTTTCTTGCTTAGAAACGATCTTTGAATGAAAACTGACTATCTTTTGAGATATAAGAAACACATACATCCCGGGTCTTTCGTCTTATTCGTTTGAGTGTACGGAACATACAGGCTATGAGACGCAAGCTGCTTGCGGTGACGCTTGTGTGCAAGCCCCTCATGAAACCCAAAGTTTTGAAGATTTAGTTTGAACATGGGCACCTCCAATACGTATGTAAGGATGACGTGCTACTGTGTAACCAATTCATTTTCAATGTACTCTAGGTCGGCCACTAGTTATCCTGTCACTGCATGCACTTTGTAACTACCACTGTATGCCAGAGGCAGTATGTGTTTCAACCAGCAGCAGTTTCGGATATATAAAAAACAGAACAGAAGAAAGCATCTATAGGACCGGAACGATTTTCGCTAACTTAAATAGTTTATGTGAAGCTTAGTGACCGCATCTTTTAGGCGACCGTGCGTTCGGTGTTGCGCCGAGCGCCGGTGAAACGTGGCCATACGGGGTAGTTAACCCCCAGTAGTGCATTCAGTTGCACTTACTGGGCGGCGTCAACAGGTGTGAGAATATCCAACAGAGGGAGTCCACCCATTTCCTTTGATCACTCTACAATGGTGAACTGAATTAGATCGTTGCGGTACGTAGGAAAGCTGCTAGTTGAGCGAGTTGCTTAAAGTCCGTGATAAACAAATGCTGGCTTGATGTAGACAAATAGTCAGATACCAGCCAGTAAATCATTGTATGTCGTGTTTTTGCCAGACTAATGTAGTCTAGCCTCATGACTCACAAAGTGCTTGACTAGAATTTTGAAAATAATGCTCGTAGTGTGCTTCAGTGTCGCGATTGTTGTCGGTTCCACTGAGTCGTCTGTGAAATAAGTAAATCAGGAAGGAGCGTATGCTGTGTTTGACGTTTACCTGTCATTTGCCTGCTTTTTGACTGCTTGCGAAACGTGTCCGATCCTGGTAGAAGACGTACATTGTCTTAAGGTATTCGACCACCGATGTCTGCGTTCGGTCGCTTGTGTCGGGTGGCCCCAACGACTAAGTAATGAGGAGGTCAGGAAGCGGGTATTTTGTAGTGATTGTTAAACCAGTTCATACTTTCAGTCCTTAAGTTTGCATAGACTTAGATAGTTAGGTCATGTACTAAGGGTGCCAGCTAATCGTTCGCCACAGCGAACATTCTTTGCCTACGTTACGGCCGACTGACGCAAGGTGCGAGGTGGACATCTGATGACTTGGTGTAGATAAATGAAATCGTTCACGAAGGGGTTGGCCACTGTAGTTCGTGTTCGTCTCCCTGGCTGAGGCCGCCGTGATTCACAGAATCGGATCGGACCAACGGACGAGACATGGCAGGCGAAATAGAATGGACAACGAGATCGGAGGCTCGATTATTCCAACACTCGGGGGAATATCTCGACATCACCGTGGAATACGATCAAAGCCCATCATGGATAGATGGAGAACAACACGAGCGACCGGACGAGCCACTGCCCAACAGAATCGGACCAATGGACGAAGAATGGTAGGCGGAAAACCCCCCAATAGACGGCGCCGATCACACACTTAAACTGGGCAGAAGTTCACACGACGCGTGAACGGAAACCTGGGGGTGTTGTGGACTGGAATGCTGACTCATAAACGCGAGCGCGCACGTAGCATGTGAACTAGCGTGTTGGACAATAAAGATTGTGCTTTATTGGACGCCTTTTTGCTACACTATGGTGAGATGGCGACTAATCGAGTTCAGTGGCGTGCATCTGAACGTTGTTTGGCCGAGTTGTCTGTGAAGTCTGTGTATTTAACGACATGGGAAAGTATAAATTGGAAAAAAGCTGTCTTGTTGATCAACCCTTATTTTCACCTACAGCTTGGTTTTTTTTTTTGCAAGGTATAAACATCTTGATGTTGATTGTTTGAATATAGACGCAGCTACTTTTTTGGTAGTTAGGTACTTTATCGTCCCTTTCTTTTTCTTTCTTTAAAGGACCTGCTTTGTTCTTCTTCTTGGTTGTGTGGCAGTTAAGCAACAGTGAGAACCACCGATGTATTGCTTTGTATGATAATGATGTTTAAGGTTTTGTTTAGGAATCAGAGAATCTTAATATATAGGTGGATCTGATCTCTTTTTCGTCTCCACTTCTAACGTTGAACTGGTTCTTTCTATGAGTGTCAACCACTGATGTATTTCTATCAGCGTGGGTGATATTCCCAATATGCCTTCTCAGTTCAACCACATTACAACACTAAATTGTCCTGGTTAATTGCGCTGAACTCAGAACAGATTTAGCTATTTTGTCTGCCGTTTCAAACAGTTAAACGTGCTGTCTGGTCTAATTTGATCTTGCTTTGTGGCCTTTTTACATTCCATGAATTGTACTGAGCTACAAACAGTTACTGATTATTCAGTTCATCATTCTGAAGAGCGCATTTTTGGTTCGATTTGCACTGAACGCAGTCACTGAATATACACCAACCAGCGGTTGACGACTGTTAGTTCTCTGTGCAATTGTAATTGAAGCTGGTTATTGGCTCATACAGAGGCAACCTCTGGTCAGTGAAAAAATCCAGATATACTGGCTAACAATCAAGCCACCTAGCCATCAAATAATGAAGTGCATCGACTAGCACGATTAAGCACCACGACAAACACCGCGCAACCAAGTAGCACACGAGAAACGGTAAGTAAACTACACAGTATTACTGGATCAAAACTGGACATTATGGACGCCAGACAAATGGCTTGCCATCTCGTCAAACAAGGCTTCAAACAGTTAGGGTAGACACATTTGTATGCTGACTGTATATACATCCCTGTTTTGTATCGGAACAGATTTTCATCATAGCCTCGTCTTTGATTTGTTTTCAAAGAGAACAGTATGTCTGGATCACTGCATTCTTCAACGAAATACGAAATACATTATTCCACTTTGTTTGACCAGTATAAAGATTGTTTTTTTTTTATAACGCAAAAATAAACAGTTGGTAAGGTAGCTCGTGTATTGTGGCGACTATGCAGCTGTTGTATCGCGAATGGAGAAGGCTGGTACAGTTGTGTGGCAGGAATATTGAATTGTTGCAAGGTGGACAAGCGTATAGTAGAGACAGCAGGCAACCGAAGCTGGACACGACTGCACGGTAAAACGGTAGGCTGTTCAATGTACCCCTTCAAGCGTAACCAGTCTAGAGACTACCTGTCCAATCAGGGGGGTCTAATCCAATCAGACAGCACGAATGTAACGTTGTGGGCACACTGGTGGCACAGTGTGAATGGTGAATCTTGCAGACGAGTCCGCTACGTAGAGATGCACACGTTGTCTGCGCTCGCACACTTCACTCGACAATTACGGTAAACCCGCATATTTTGTATTACTAATTTTGGTAACGAAAGCTGTCGAGAGGAAATCAGAACAGGAATCTGAGCGGCACCAAGCAGTCTCAATTTATAGAAAATAGTAGCATCTTCTTATGGAGGAACAACAGTATTTACGATTGCTGTTAAGCAACAGGCGTTCTCGCGTTTTGATTGACCAGTTTGTTGCTGTTTTGTCCCATGACCTGACATCCAGCAACTCAGTTGTTTGAAACAGATACGCATCCAACAACAGCTGATCGCCGTCTATGATTGGTTGGCACTAGTTTTACCGGAATTCCATCTGTAGCAACTTGTGTGCAAACACTGATTGGCCTAACCTTTTCCAATCAAGGAAGCGCTCCAGTCCAATCTCATTGCAAAAGGTACGGATTATATATAAGCTTAAAACTCTCAACAAGGCACTCATTTAACTCTTAAAACGACCGCTGTGGGAATATAGGTAAACGTGATGGTTCTACTTCACAACACCTACTCTCTAAATTTACTGATTCCCGTGTTCCCTTGGAGTGATCACTGTAGTGTAAAAACACTACTTGACGACCGATCTACTGAGAGACACTCTCAACTTTTGAAGACGTTTTTTTGGAATTCGTCCTAAAGATGAACTGTGTGCAAACATATTTGCATAGGAAGTTCATTGTCTGATTGGTAAAGGAAACACTACCACCTGCTTGTAAGATACCGATTAAAAATAAACACGTTACATATTGCACCTTAGTTATTTGGCCTCATTCCAATATCATTTTTGCGTTCTTTCGTGTCCACTTTCATCATCTACCATAAGGCTGATATACCCTGAATAAGTCAGTGGGGTTTCTACACTATGCATGCTGTTCGACCAACCAACGAGTCTACGGTATGTCATCTTTCGGTGATCCACAACTGATCGCACATGGCGCCTCAAAATAAACTCATCACAGAACGAACCACGGAACAGAACTGTTTTCAAACTATTCCGAACGATGGTCTAATTACGGTTGTTTTCAAATTGTTCTCGCATGTGTTCATTCGTGGAGTGAGTCATATAGTCTTTCTCGAGACTGCCTGGTATGAAACTGGGTGTAAGGCTCAGTAGTTTAATTCCAACAAACGATTATTGACGTATTCATTTTCGCTGATCACTTCAAAGTTCGCTTGCCTGTACCTTTCAGAACGTGTGAGCAATGGTGTTATCAGCAGTCCATTGTATATGCCTATTTTAAGCAGTACACTGTTTGAAAAACTTCCAAAGGAATTCGTAATACTACCGCAGTTTTTTTATTCAAAACTTATTAGTGATCTCTTCTGTTTTGTTTCTCACCATCATCATAGCTGCACTCGGCGTCATGTATTTGTACGGTTTGGGCGTCAAGCAGGATTGGGCCAACGCGTTGATCTGTCTGTCGGAAGCTGCAAGCCGCGGCAGTTTGTACGGTAGAGCCACTCTGGCCTTCTTCTATTACAAGCGGAAAATGTTTACAAATGCTGCTCTGTTAGCAAACAAGTGAGTTCAGTTTAACCTTACTACACGTATGAGCACAAGGTTAAATATCACGAACTATTAAAATAAGAGAAATGTTCAGTTTGATTTTGAGGATTCAGCCAGTCTGCGATAAATATGGGATTGTTGCAAGCAAATCGTCTTTATGAATGCTAACGGAGAAGTATGAGTTTGCTGTAGAACTGACAGCGTTACTTGGCTTAGCTTTGCAGAAATGCCACAGGCGACATCAAAATCGAGCTTGTCCCTCGCGGTATGTAAAGGAATTATAAGATAGGCCGGCAGTTACAGTTCAGTCTTTATCATCGCGGTCTTGATCACTTGTGATGAAGAAGCATGTACGAATCTCTGATAGTTTCAAAGACCACACTCAGCATTCCGCGGTCACCTGTGATGCGTCTCATTTCGATCGAACTACATATACATATAGGAATATATATATCATATATGGTAACATTTGCTAATAGTTGAATCCTGCTCACAATGAACCAAGTCAATCTAGTCTTCACATCTCGATGGACGTAAACAAACTATTAAACAAACGATGCAATCTGCATTTCAGACAATTTCGATTTCGAATTCCCCCGACAGGATTGGAGGATTCCAATTCATGTTTCGTATGAAAATGATTAAACCTTTTTGAAAAAAATCCAACCAATTTTTGGACAAGTATAAACGACCTTCATCAATTTCCACTCATCTTCTGGCTAGGATACTCAGTGAAAGTTGTTGATGCAGAATAGTTGAGTAGCCAAAGCGAAAGTGCGTTACTAGCCTCCACGTCACGAAATGTTGTCTGTCGTGTAAAATACATGAACACTTACAGGATGAGTATAACCACGCTGACCCCGGCTTGATCGGAGCAATCACGGCCTCGGAGTCAGAATCCGCAACCGTGTCATTCGCAGTCGGGTGTCATCATCAATGGGCAATTTGACAAATCTTGCCGTTTGTAACATACTAAGAAAAATAAAACCTGTTAGCTCAACTTGCAAGTTAAAAAGGTAAGATGGAGCTTTCTATACGATGATGGATTAACCACGTAGAAATATACACTGCGTAATGCCAACTTTCATTGTACATTAAATCCTTGGCCAGAATGCAGCTTGCAAAAAAGAAAACACTGATAAGTTCTCAACTTTGCTGCTGTCGTGAAACATTGTCAACATATAGAATAGACCTGAATGCTTACAACAGGCAAACGTCAAATTTAGTGACCGTGAGCAGAAATATACCCTTATATGTTACAGGAAGTGGATAAGATAGCCGTCAGTGAAATGCCCAATGTTGGTCAACTGAGTGGTTAAATATTGAATCCCACTGGAAAAGAGCTAGATGGGTTAGCACGCGTGTTCATTTGTACTTAATCTTTGATGGCTGTTCGGTCTCTCCGGATGTGATGATAACAGGTCCAATTCACACGTTGTCATTGTAATCCGTCCAGTTGGTCATGTCAAACCACAGAAGTTTGCGAACTCTCCGGTAGACGATTGCCTGCTTCCGTTGCTCAGGATCAGTGAAGGTTCTGTCAGTAAGCGTTCTTCCACTTTTCTACACTGTCGGACGATCGATATCCACTTAATTTTGATTGAAAATGATATATGCAGTAATGGCATAATCGTACTTTAATGTTCGATACTACTGTTTGTCGGTAAGAGCACTTCACTGCCTCGTAAACGCTTTAGCTACAAAACTGCAGATGTCTTTTAGGTTGTCCAATGAAAATAGGCTGACTGTCTTTGTTACTATTTCCATAAACACAATCTGGTAGCTCCAGAGATAATCGCTTTTCCTTCAAATGCAATAGCCTGTCTACGGTATGGGCAATCTTGGAATAGTAGGGATTAAATATCTGTCAACAGTCCCCATTACATTCTGGATGTATCGAATAACAGGTCGAAATCAATGATCTGGTCTCGTAGTCAGAACAAAAGTTGCGAGTAACACTAATCACATATTGTAACGAAAATACGTCCAATAAAGCAAATCCTTATTTTCCAACTGGCTAATTACTATGCTACGCGTGCACTCGCGTTTATGAGTCAGAATCCCAGTCCACAACACCCACGGTTTCCACTCACACGTTGTGTGCACTTCTGCCGGTTTATGTTTGTGATCGGCGTCTTCTATCGGGGGGTTTTCCGCCTGCCATTCCTCGTCCGTTTGTCCGATTTCGTTGGACGATGGCTTGTCCGGTCCCTCGTGTTGTTCTCCATATATCCACAATGGGCTTTGATCGTATTCTGCGACCATGGCGAGATATTCCTCTGAGTGTTGGAATAATCGCGCCTCCGATCTGGTCGTCCATTCTATTTTGCCTGCCACTTCTCGCCCGTTGGTCCGATCCAGTCGAGCGATGACTCAGCCGGTCGCTCACACTGTCCCCGATCCGCTCGCTGTGGGCTCTTGGACGTATCTCCACCGTGTTGAGGTATTCCGCCAAATGTTGCAATACTCGCACCTCCGACCTGATAATCCACCACAGTATGTTAGTAACTCACTGTGTAGACTTGATCCATTTCGTTTGAAACCATTTAATTTAATTTGATTTTATTTGCAGTGCACTGACGTTGGGTAACCTTAACTTAGCAGTGGATGGAGTATAAACTTCTGTACGTAATCCGTTGTGTAACAACCGGAGAACGAGTACACTAGCATGGATTTATCTAGGGCGGGAAGTTTGTTTTCACGCTCACTCAAGGGGGAGACGTAGTATATTATTTGCGTAGCGTCGCCGCTGGACATATACGTCTGAGAGTTTGATAAGGCCTATGATTGAAGCTTTCTGTTGAGATGTCACTTTTAATGGGCAAACAAATGAATACCACCTTTGTCTCTGTCGTAGTCACCGTGTCGCGTGGTTCTGCTGAGATCATACTGTGCGTTACAAAACGATCGGTTTTGTAACGGTAAGGATAAATGTAGTTTATACGCAGAACAGCAATCACCGCCAGTTCCGACGCAGTCCAAAACCAGAGAAAAACGCAACAAACAATCACAAGTAGTGTATTAGTGATATCGAGACGAGACAGTGATCCATACAACGCCAAGTGCAACACAAGAATCTGTGTTCCCAACGGGGTTCAAGATCGTTAACATAAGTCAGTCCAGGGGGATAAAATGTCACAGTTCTAGGGAAGTTCATGCCGTGTGGAACACGTTGAACAATACGTAGGCGGACAACCTGAAATAAGTAACAAGGGAACGAACATCAGCGGAAAATTTAAATTGCATGCGGAACAGTTCCTGTATTGTTACAGTATAACCCCTTCCTAGAAATATGTTAGAAATAAACTTTGACTCTTGATCTAGTGTGTTTGCTGAGCGAATTTTGTTTGCTTTACCTGGCAAGCAATGAAGAAAGCTGTTTTTATCTGGGTAGTAGAAGAAACTATAAAACTTGGTATATTGTCCCTTCCAAGTCGCTTTGCGATAAACACATCATTGTAAGGAACCGTCAGTTTGTTGTTCCACACCTAAACCTAGCAATTGACACTTATCTGATTAAATCTTCGAAGTAAACACAAAATTCATGTGCGGTTGATTGAGCGATTGAACTGCATGTAATAGCTCATCGATGGAGTTCAACATCGTCAGCGTATCGCTGGTAGAAACACATGCTGCCAAGTGTACAGCTCATTTGTTGACTCTCTAATTCACCCATACATAGGTCTGTTATCAATGGACCTGGTGTGGATCTCACTGCAACCCCACCGTTCTGACGATAATGCCATTAGACTGGAAGTGTACATTGGGTGTGCGGCGCAGAAGAAGCTCTTTTAGCTTCGGATTTCGAATATTGAACCGCATGTTTGATTGCTCAGTATATTGGTAAGCGAAATCGCAAGACAATGAAGATACGTCAAAGAAGTACGTATATTGGTTATACACACTGACCTTCTTTATGCACGAAATCAAATTGAATGAGTCATGTAACGTATGGTGGCATAACTTCCGATAAACAGGTCCCAACAGTTCTGTCAACCGACTTACTGCAGTAAGGTGTGGTGACCTACACATATCAACGATGAGTGTAACTCGTTGCGGTGGTTTGTAAGGTTTCGGCAGGCTGTGTATCAATACATGAATGGATTCTATCATTTCACCGTAGGTACACATAATTTTGGGCCCTTGGATGACTAGTTCGTTCTGTGTGTGTGTGTGCTGTCGGACGTCTTAAAAGACGTGTTTGGAAGAACCACAGCCTGGAGCCGAACACTAAGCTCTTTGTCCACCGCCCAATGGTGCTGTCTCTACAGCTGTACGGCAGTGAAACGTGGACATTATACCAGCGGAATGTGCGTTATATAAGCCGCTTTCATTTGCAATGTCTAAGAAGCATTATGGGTATTTGGTGAGCAGACATGAATGGGATGGAAGCTTTGCTGGTGCTGAATCAGCTACGTTGGCTGGGTCACGTCCGTCGGATGGGAGTTGACCGTATTCCAAAGCAGTTGTTGTATGGACAAGTGTGATCAGATAAGCGATATCCTGGTGATCAAAAGCGGAAATACGAGGATGCTGTACAGATGTTGGGAAGACTAAGCGTTGAACCGAACTGCCTGGAGGAATACGATTCGGACGGGCGTCTGCGAGTTCAACGAGCAGTTATTGCGCGACCGCAAACAAAAGTGCGCGGTACGCAATGGAATGATATGACTGTGTGGCTTTGCTATGTGTGCGGTCGCGAATGCGCTGGCAGCCTTGGATTACTAGGTCAATAGCGTGCCTATAGTACATTGTCGGCGAAGGGACAACATTAGGCTCAGGTTAGTCACATCAGTATATCCATTCTGTTTGTGTTAATGATCATATCGACCAAGACTATGGTCGTTTGGCAATTAATCCGCCTCTACGCATTCTTCTCTTCAGCTTTGTTTGTGTGTTGTATGATGAATGGTTTACCTGTTGCCTTCGTAGTCCAGTCTGAATTTTGTTCTTCACTTTTATCCCCTCTGGAGTGGA
>JTDE01004694.1:43220-54069 GCA_014338405.1 Paragonimus skrjabini miyazakii | reverse complement strand
AGGTATTCGAAACACGCTAAAGGCCGACCTGCATACCACCCCTGTCCAGTTAGTCTGTGGGTGCTCCTTACGGTTACCCGGAGAGGTGGTTGCCCCTTGCGCTACCGGACCCATCAACTTCGCGGATTATGGCGAGTTGTTGGCCCAGTACATGAGACGACTCCGACCGACCCCACCAAAGGAACAGATGACGCCAACGTACGTTGATCCTCGTCTGTCAACTTGTTCTCACGTTTCGATACGTGCGGTTACTCCTAGACGACATTTACACCCGCCGTATACAGGTCCATTCGGCGTACTCACGCGCTACGATAAGACTTTCGTGTTGGAACGCAAGGGTAAACGTGAGATTGTCTATATCGACAGATTAAAACCAGCGTTTTTAGAGGTACCTGATGTGAACATTAGTTCGCGACCAATAACGTCCACAACAGCTAGTGCTTTACCCAACGTGGGTACAGATTCGGTTTCTGTTGCGACTCCGACTGCCTCGACTGAGCCAAGCTTCCAGAACAGACGTGGTCGAGAGTTGCTGAGGCCAGGGCAATTTGCAGACTATGTGAACGTCCTTCGTATCTAGTTTTTATTGTTGTTGTTGCACGTTCTTACCGAGTTGGTTTTAGATGGCTTAACCTAAAGCGAACGCTCCCAGTGAGAATTTTTCTTGAAAAAAGAATATGAAGAACGGAAACGCTTCATTCTTTTGGACACAATGAACAGAGAAACTCGGGGAAGTTATCGTTTTTCATTAATAAATACTGTATATTCTAGATACTGAGAGTAAACTGGGACGCCGAGGCCGCGCATCACGAATGGACGCTGGAAAACTCGAAAGTCTGCTAGATCCGCCTACGGTGGACGCGAACACGGCTACGATCCTGCGAGGTCGATTACAACTGGCCTGTCCCCAAGTTTCCTGCTTGCCTATGATTATTAACCTTCCAAACAGTGTTCCTCCGAATCACTTACAATTGTTCTCCCCCGTTTTCTCACCGGCCGTAGACGCGAGCTGTGTGACAGGAGTAAGTTGGACCATTCATGCTCGTGTTAACGGTTCCGGCTAACTGAAACACTCCAAAATTGTCAAAGTTAACACTCTGGTTGCCTTTTAGGGGGAGCTCTGTAGCGACCCGATTCGTTATTGTTAACTGTGTTAGAGCTACGGGTGCCATTTGTACTCTTTTTGTTTCTTCCTTTTGTATATACTTAAACATTTGTTTGAACGAGTAAAGATGCCAACATGTCCCCCGCGCACTCGAACGTACGATCCCGCTGCGTGGACGCTTGTCTCTCCGCTCCGTCATCGCTTTGTATTTGTATCCGTTTATTCTCGTGTTCATCTCGCAAGTCAACAATATACTCTTTGTCTACTCGTATTATTCTCAATAGGTTGTCATCGGTTTGCTCGATCCTACACTATCGAACTAGCCTGGAGGAACAAAATTTAAACTCAAATGACAACCACCTATTCCGTAGTTAGATATATTCATTGCAATGAAAAATACCATTCTTAGATTATTCGCAATCATTATTCAACCATATAATTAATCCCACGATAATGGGCCATTCGCTGAAATTTATGATTTTTGGTTGGTCATTAGAGTAAAAAAGACAGGCCAAAACCTGGCCTACTCTTGGCCAACCCGGCCGGGTCGACCACGTGTTTACTGGGCGGTCTACCTGTTGTACGACGTGTAAAATATTTTCCAGAATCTCAGCTCACATCGTGCATATGATTGTAAGGATCTTTGTCTGCCGTAGGATTGCTGCATGCGATCGCGTCTGTTTGTATGCATACTTGTCGGTCTATGCGCTCCAACGGCTCCATAACCACACTTCCAGCTTGCTCACGCGGGCGACGGTTGAATATTCAACCTTTCTAGCTGCCTTCACGTATCGGTTTCATTTAGCGCTGATTGAGGCCTATCGTAATTATCATATAATAAATCTTCGGTCTCCCGCAATTATTTGTACTCTTATTTCGCGTATGATAGTCATTGCGCATACCGTGGAAAACGTTAATTTAGTGCACGTACGCACTAAAATACTTCTAATGAGGAAAACATCAGGGTCTTATCGATGGCACTAGATCTACCTAGATATTGCCGGATGCGGGAACAAACAAGCAATCTTCGTACAGGTGGTGAACATTGACAGTCCTGTGTTGATGGAACAGTTAGCGAATTTTCAGGCTCTCGGACACTTAATTGGTATTAACGTGGCAATTAAAAATCGTGCGGTTTCTCTGGAAATCCCGGTCGTTACAGTTAATTTCCGACCTCTTCTGTGTTGCGTACGTGATTCTATGCGGACGTGAAATAGAAAGGAAGATACGAACTTATTGTTACTTCCTTTCATCTCACAACCAAGAATACGCAGACAACGCCTTTCTTTTCTTCACCCATCACTCCAATCTTCATGACCGTTCCGCCTGTTTTTTTTTCAACTTTTGTTAAATCCCTTCGAAGGTTCTTTACAATTCACGCCCGCTGTTGTTTTGGTTGTAATCGAGTGTTCCCGAGCCCACCTCGACTGCCTTTTTGCCAATTATGGCTTCCGCAGGGATTCGACTTGAAGTTCGTTTCGAAGGGAGAACAATCATTTCAGTATGAACACCCACTGCTCTTCAATTATGAATAAGCGGAGTTAATAAGAAAATTGGAATACATCGAATAAAAGCCAAAATTACTAGTTTGGTGATGAAACATTTTCCCATTTATTTTCAGGAAAACAACCCTATATTGGCGTTAGACCATTTTACTAAGTCTTATAAATGCATTCATTGCCATTTTCAAGATGAAATACGTCATCCCGCAACCTGGAAATGCTAGATTTTGCAGCGTTTTGAAGATATAACCGAAATGGAAATATACAACCATATGCGGACTAATGCGGTTTCGGCCAACCGGCAGAGGGATTCCTCGGAGACCACGTTGATCAACACAGTATTCGGCCGTCCTACAACTCTAGCTGCCATCCGTTGATTTAACGGAATGGTCAATTATTATAGGCGGTTTATTTCACATTGCGCTCAGCTTATGCAGCCTTTAACCTAATTATTACGCTGCGTGTCAACGGTGACGTGCTGTCACCAGCGACAGCGACAGAATCCTTGGATCGAATTAGAGGGGCAATAGCCACCGTCGTCATGTTACACTATTTCAACCCAACAGCGGTAGCAAGTACATCGCGGTCGACGCCGTGCTTCATAGGTTTGCCGATGGATTCTGGAAGCCGCTAGCTTCCGTTCCTGAACGTCTACTTCCAGATAAAACAAGGTATAGGACGTTCGGTCTTGAGCTGTTTTCAGTCTGCTCGACCGTTCATCACTTCCGGCAAGTCCTCGAAGGAAACCAGTTTGTGTTTTTCACTGACCACAAACCGCTGGCTTTTGCCTTCTGCTGTAGTTCCAAGAGAGAATCGCACGGTGAAGTTTGACATTTGGACTTCGTATCACATTTTATCTCAGATATGCGCTGCGTTTCTAACAATGATAATTTTGTGACTGATGTTTTATTCCGAGTGTCGGCACTAGTTATTCGCAGATCAATCGACTCCAGGGCCAACGTACAACGTTCGGAACCTGACTTCAGCGCTTCCTGTCAACAATCAACTCTACATCCGACGGGTCAGCTTTTTCCGACATCTGCGGGCTCTATTATTTGCGATATTTCCATCGGACATAAACGTCCAGTGATTCCTATTCTTTTTCAACGACTGATGCCCAACAAAATACACAACATCGCCCATTATAGCATCCGGGTCACGGTCATGCTGATTTCCGACAGGTGCCTTTGGCCCGGTATGCAACAGGACGTGAGAAACTGGGCGCGCACTTGTCTAGCCTGTCAACAAGCTAAAATTATTTGTCGCGTATCAGGCTCGATAGGGCGATATTCGGCTATTCCTCTCGTCTGTCCCACGTGCACATCGACATCGTTGGTCTTCTGCCACCGTCAAATTGTATGTCCTATCTTCTCACGATGATCCATCGCTTCAGTCAATGGCCCGAAGTTGTCTCAGTACTCCACGTTACCGCCGAAATCATATCGCATGCTTTTATTGAATGTTGGGTTGCATCGTATGGTTGCCACGCCACTGTGACAATCGACCATGGTCCGCAACTTGAAAGTGGTTGTTTCACAGAGACACTGCATACCTTAGGATGCCACCACTTCCGCACCAATACTTACCATCCAGATGCAAATGATTGGAGGCTGTCATCGACAGTTAAAGCAGCGTTTAGTGCGGTCGATTCCACCAGTTAGATCGATGCCCTGCCAATAGTGCTACTCGGTATCCGCGCGGCTCTCAAGGTCAAACTTCAGACTTCCAGAGTCTAACTTCTCTACGGCGAACCACCATATTTGCCTGCGGACTATTTATCATCCCCACAGACAATTCTAGATACGATGCCGCTGTCGCCAAACGGCTTGCCGTCCAGATGTGCCGTCTGCCTTCGACAGAGGCGTACAGGTTGAATTTGAACTGTGTGACAGAGCGTGTTGTTGTGTTGGTTGCGCCGTTTTAGCTTGTCTGCGTAAGTCGTGTGCATGGCTTACTGGGTCTTTGGCTCATGTTTGTTTGTGTTGCTTCCTTTTACGTGACTATTGCTGGAACCCTTACTTCGGAAGAATGCTGTCTCCAGAGCTTCCGCGTTGCTCCAAAGTTGGGCCGCAAGTGTAATGGGAAATAAGAGAAAAGATGGCTGGCTTATATATTACAGTTGCTCGTCGCGTTATTATTTTCACGTTTCACACGTAATAATAGTTAATAGCATATTACAGTATTGTGAATGTAGGCGCGATCACCTTGTTCATCGACCACGTAGGTAAATCTTATAGCAATATTTCCGCTTTAGAGTCAGTTAGGAAAGGTATTCGAAGCGCTCCTTGCCCACCTCTATACCGATCAGCGTAAGATCGTCTGAAAGCGTTCGAAATAAACGCTTCATGACAAAAATTCTCCTGTTGAGATAGCTTACTAGTTCTTGCCAAGTGAAATCGCTTGCTAGGAAACATCGATTGCGGGAGAAATTGGTGAGACCTGCAGACTAATACCAGCAATCCGTAAGCGTTGGGTTACGCTAGATTCGAATTGCTTTGTTAGTTGAAGCAAGTAACCATGAATATAAGAAAGGTGCCGCCAGCGTGAGTGGCCGACTTCCTTGCTACTCTGGTCAACTGGGAATTAACTATGGCCTACTTCGAAACGGCTCTGGCTAGATTTGGGCCAATACTTAATTTTGTTGCATGTCTGCTCTGATCAGACTCCTTGTCAACTTTTGCAAGAATCAGGCCGACTTCGGCATGTTTTATGGGTGCAGATATATTCAGCCCGATTCCAAGTATATTTTCTACGCAATAGCATATTATTTCGTACAATCATGACAGTAACTCATTTCTCAGTCACAATTTATGATGACAACACTCGCTACAGTCTAACTGAACGTCTGGATTGTTGTAGTGAGACCAATGCTCTTTGTTCAGACGTTCAGAAATCTCTCGCGACACCGGCTGAGTTGTAAGTACTTTTTCAGCAAGTGAACTCGAAACTGAAACAGACGCAGAACGGTAAGTTCTATTGTCACGCCGAATATCTTCAGTGTCATACGTATTATACGTTATTCGATCAACACAGGTCTGGCAAACAGAGCCTCCGGCTGAATCGGAAGTTCGGCATATGCCAGCGCCGAAACTGCTTAGTACCATTTCAATGGGGGATCAGAGTTTGTTGCCCATGTGTGAGAAACAACTTCAGCAGATTCCAGACCAAGCATACTGATTAGTAAAGTACATTGTTTGAACAGCTTGAGTGGACAGTGTCCTGTTGTCGTGTATGCTACGTACCCGAATTGCATCAAAATATTATCAGCACCCTTACTGAACTCAGTAAAATTGGTTGCAGTAAAGGAGTTTATAGCAATTTTCGAGGGAGGTACGAAGCTATGGGCTACGCCGTTTGAGCGGAGATTTTTGAGTGCAGTCAACAGAAGCCAGCGACCCATACCACTCAGCAAATCACGCAGCCTTTTGTGGCAGAATGACTACAGTTTTCGGTAACCAGTGCACAGGTGTAATATGCAAGCTGGCCGTTTCTACTGTGATTGTTTGTCACATATGTGGACCAACTGTGGGATAACGTAGACACCGAGGGACAGCGCTCTTCCAAAGTGGGGGTTCCAACAACAGTCCTGAAAAAAGAAACAGCAAGCATCAGCATGAGCCAAATGCCCAGTAAGCCATGCACACGACTGACACAAACGAAAACTTGAACGGCGCCGACAACACAGCAGCACACCTTGTTACACAATTCAAATCCAGACTGTGTGCGCTTCCTGGTTTCGACCGCATGTTACACAGGGAATTGCTTTTGAGCTGAAGGCCTTCCGAAATGAAGTAGCTCCGGAATCGGTGTATGATCAAGGCGTAGGTTACATTTATGACCAACGTGGGTCGTAGTCCAACATGACCAAGACATCTTCCGATCGGTGGGTCACAATGATCCACACACAAGCGCTGACGAGTTCCACTTGACATTAACCACGGAGCCCGCCTGGATGACTCGAAATGCCTTTCAGGCATAGAACTGACACAATCACACACCGTTCGACCAACGTGCGAACTAATCTCCGGCCGTAAACATGTCACGTTTCCGGGAAATTAATTTTTTCTATACCGAGCTGACCACAGTACACGCCATCCAGAATTTCTGAGTGAAGTGTGAAAAGTACACGCAATCCATCGTTGTAACAGAAAACACCATCGGAAGTGACTGAAAGACCTTATAAACGAGCATAGTTTCGGAAAACAGCGTTTATTAGCTGCATTTCACCTTTCACATATGACCGAAATATCAGAATACAAATATGGGGTGATTGTCACTGAGCCTATTTTTCATTACTGTTGTTTTATTACATTGTTAGCAATAAGCCGTACAAGTTGCGCCCGAGAGGTAACTACTAAATTTGTTCATTTTGTATATTATTACTACTATGTCGAAACTAGCTCTGAGGTTGAGCTAATTCAACCGTTACATTTCTGTGTCTCTGGAACCATCACGACTGACGTCGCAGACTTCTGTAACTTCTTACGATAGATTCCTATCCGCTTGAAATTCTGAGTATTCATACTTCGTCAACAGAAATCGAAGCCTATTCGGAACGCTTTGAAATACTGTGCTCCACAAGCAAAAAGTTGCATGCGGAAAAGAAATTTGCTAACTTCCGCACCGTAACTGGTACTAGCACTTACAGCTTGATGAAAGTCTTTCCACTTTTTGATTCACCAAGTTATATTTCTTACGAATCCTGGATGAAACTGCTTCTGTGACGTGTTCAACCTGTAAACTTTGAAACAGCTGAAGGAGCCAAATTTCATAAGTCCATGAGAAAAGAAAGTCAGAATATCAGGCATTTCGCTCTGGAATGCAAGAATTAGCCAGTTCAGTGTAATTTTGAAAGTCAATTAAAAACTCAGTTCCGTGACAGTTTGGTCGCCGGAGAAAAAGTATGTGGCCCACAACAGTCGTTTTACTGTTTTCGACTTCCATTCTCCAGTCTGTTAGAACATTATGCAAACAGTATCAAAATGTCAGAGCTGCTATGAAAGATGAACCGATGATTTTGTAGAACAAGTTGAGACGATCAAGATTCAACAAAGGCGGCGGTCTGAAATGCTAAGTATTAGAAAGTCAATTGGGAACAATCGACCTGTGCTTGATTCAAATGCTGCCCGACGGTGGAACAACCGTAAATCATGTGGTAACAGGCATTCTTGATTGCACTGTTGATTTCGGAACGTTAAATGTCACAAGTGTGGCAAAACAGATCGCATTTAATCTGCTCGTCACAGTTCGAAGTCTTCTGTCACACATTCCAACTAGGACGATGGTAACTTGAGTTGCGACTTTCACCCTATCGATCTAACTGTTAATTCTGTCGATCCTATCGGTCACATTAAACAAACCTATCCAGTCTATTGAGCATTCTTGCACTGTGGGCACTGGTGGCGATGAATCATTTATTTCTGCTGATTTCGTGAAGTGCTGAAGGCGGTAACCACAAAACCCTCTAAAGTTTTTGTGAAAAGTGTCACTAGATACGCTTTAGCAATTATTAGTTCTCGTCAAGTCGCACGATTCACAGTGCAGTGTTAACAATTGCCACTTTTTGGTCGTTGACCGTGAAACGTAGATTGTTGGCCCAAAATATACGAAATCTTTGAACTTTTCTTCGTCGTTGTTATCGGGCGCACGTAAATAACAAATGCGCAACTTCCTGAGTGTTCGGAAGCTTCTGGTAGTATGCATACTGAAACAGTTCCCATCAAACTTGAAAGCAATCAGATTTTTATGAGACGTCAAATCATCCCTTCTGGGTTACGCGAGCCTATCGGAAAAGCAACGGATTAACTTGTGAAAAAAGGATATTAACACCCCTGCAATCTTCGACTTGGGTTACACTTGTTGTGAATCCGCTTAAACTTGACGGTAGAACGCCCGGATTTTGCGGTGAGTACCGACTCACGCCCAACAAATTCCTTTTGCAGAAAAGTTGTGCCGCTGTTGAACCAGAGAACGTTTGTATCAATTTCTTAGCCCAAAATATTTTTAAAGCTTCATTTAAGGGACGATTGTCAACGGATTCCACCTGAAAAGACCTCCAGTGTTCTAACGACTATCAGTACTCCTTTCTGGTTATTTTGGTGTAATTTTCTGCCCTTCGGTTTGAATTATTGCCTGTTATACTTCAAAATGTCACCAGTACTGTTACTGCCAACCTAGAGGTCGTTTTCACTTGCCAGGAAATATTATTCTGCATGGGCCGACTACGCGTATTCATGATGTACGACTGTATGTTCCACTCGAACGTTTTTGCTATTTAAACGTCGTTGTAAGTTCTCCCAAATGCATTTTGGGCACGTCCAGGTTATCATGTTCAGGGATTGTCATTGATGAGGATGGTTATTGTCCTGATCCTGATCGTTTTTCATTTCTATCTACGGCATCCAGTCCAAAGAATTTTGATGAGTTTCGTTCTGTAATGGGTTTTCTTCAGTATTATTCTCGATTCATTTCTAATTTCGCTGATAAGGCAAAACCATTTTTTGATCTTCTTCCTCAAAACAATTTTGTTTGGACTGACTTACATTAGTGAACTCTCCAAGTTCGGTTTCTGTCTCTTGACGCAGTATTACGTGCGTTCCTTCCAACGTTATCGCCAACATTGATTATCGATGCGTCACAAAAGAGTATGGAAGCTTTACTAGAAAAAGAAACTAACACAGTTATTTGCGTTTCTAGACGCCTCAGATCGGTAGAACGTGGATACGCGCAAACACAGACAAAAGCATTAGCGTTTCTCTGTGTTCATTTCATCATAATTACCGACCATGAATCCCTTAAATCCATTTATAATCATAATAGGTCCCTTGCTAAGTACTCTGCGGCCATGGTTCGGCTATGGAGTGTTGCTTTGGCTGCGTGCTCATAAACATCCAGCACCGTAGTGCAAAATTCGTCTCTATTCCTGACTACTTATCTCATTAGTGCTGATTTCGGAGAGGGTATTCACTCAGACTGTTTATTGACCCATCACCTGTCAGTTTTTCGTTCTGATTTGATTCGTAACACTCAAAGAGACTACCATGAAACATTGACTTCATTACGTAATGGCTGGAACTGCGACGTTCGGCGGATTAAAACTCTGTGTCTCTCGCGATGGATTATTGCGTCTTGGTGGTAGTATTGTTATTCCCCAAAACTACGCTCCGCTGTCCTAGGTGACTTACACTACATTAAATTGGGAATTGAAAAGCCGAAACCATTGGCTTGTCAGGCTCGTTGGTGGTCAGAACTGAAGGTTGATTTATGTAGCATTTTTTAAGGTTATGCTTATTGCATACAGAAAGCGCAACGGCGACCATCAAAGTGATCACCCTGGCAAATGATTTGTGAAGCTCAGCAACGAATAATTGATGACTGCTGTGGTCCATTCTTGGACAAATACTATATTCTTATTATTCTTAATTCATATTTACGTTGGCCGGAAGTTTATTTCACGTCACCAGCATTTGCGGACTTCGCTCTGATTGTATTGCGAGAAACGTTTAGTGGGAAAGGAGTACCGTGTGTGTTGGTCGCTGACAATGACACTCAGCTCACCGCGTAGAAAGTTGAAGACTAGTTGAAAAAAGTAGGATGTCCGCATCTGCCCGTTGCACCGAGACATCCTCAATCCAACGGCGCCACTAAGAAATTTCTGCGTATTCTGAAAAGTGTGATCAATTCCATCAATCCACTTAGTTTTGAAGAATTGGAGAGTGGTGTGGATAACTTATTGAGGCAGTAGCGAAATTCTGGCCACTAAACAACGTGGGCAGTGCAGCTAATCTGTTCAGATACCGTATCCCCCAGACCAACATGCTTAGTTTGGAATCAGCTGAAGTTGTATGTCTTTGAAGCAAGGATCTCCAGTCATCTCCAAAAATGGTGTACAATAATATGAGTACTCGAATGTGTCGAATATTTATGTTAAATTCAGCGATTCAGTGATCGATACACGGGTTCGAGGCAGAGGTATGAGCCTCCCGGATCTAGTCGGTTTTTCTTGTTCTATGTCAACCGGGCGTCTGTTGATCTGAAAGGCATTCAGTGAAAACGGGGTGTAGCACCGCTCTTGGGAATTACAGTAAATCTCAAAAAACAGACCAAGATTATTTGCATAAAAGGAATTTCGGAAAGTGAGAGTCTAGTAATGCTTTAAAGCGATCACTAGAAGCGCTACTGACGATCTCAGCAGGGAGACTGTTCCAGATGTCAACCGGGCGTCTGTTGATCTGAAAGGCAT
>JTDE01004694.1:20605-34272 GCA_014338405.1 Paragonimus skrjabini miyazakii | reverse complement strand
GAATGTCCTATTCTGACATTTAACATACACAAGGCTCTGACTGAATGAGATTAAGGGAAACGGTTACAGAAGCTGGTGTAAGAAGGAAGATGGTCAATACTGTTTGTTTTTAGGAAAAATTAAGGAAAGATAGAGCCACTCTTCAACACTGACCAAGCAAAGCACAGCAATCTCAAAATAATGCAACAGGCGTTAACAAAATCAACAGTTTATTTGCAACCTTCGTTGTAATGTTCATGCGACGTTTTCGCATTGACAAGCAATATTATATTTGAATAAAGCAAGTGCAATTCACTGAGATGAAACAACTTAGAAATGTTTCGATTGTCGTGAACAGGCATGAGTGGTCCAGATCTGGAGGTTCACTCATTTTCCACCACGTAGGTGAGAAATGACTCTTCATTCAGTACGTGTGTTATTGATGGCAGCACAAGTCTCAATATTCGAATTTTTCCTTCCCAAGCTCCGCTCAGATGGCTTGCACCTGGAGGACTGAAGTACTAATCAATCCCTCTTTCAAGTTGTCTGTCTGCCCAAGGACGTCGGTGTGAGGACTGTAACCTTTGTTTTAATTCTACTTTGGCCTCAACAAATTTGGAACCGTTGTCACTGTAAGTTGCCTCCGACGAGCCCCGCCCGCTCAAAAATGTATCAAGACCAGGAGAAAGGAGTTTGTAGATAAGGAATAGGCTAGTACTCTTAAATGGCACGAGTCTGTAAACGGGTAAACATGCAGCCACAATGTTAGAACTTGTTTCTTCCTGTGCGCACCTTGAATGGACCGAACTAATTCACACTGCATTTCATGAACAAGCAGCTGTCCGTTGACAATCGTTTAACGGCAGCCGTACCCTTTAAAACACAAACCATCTTGCAATGCTGAAAGGCACTCTCAAGATTCGTAATGGTGGCGGCCCAAAGGGTTTGTGCCAGTGCTGTGACAGCGAGTGATTATAACATTCGCACTTTCCCCACCATCTGGTTGGATTCTACTGCCAAGGTACAGGAATCCATCCACAATGCTAGTCGCAATCTTTCATGCCCACCGACCCTATGAGAGTTTACGGTGGACACAATCAGAATCTTGATTTCTCTGTAAAACTCCCATTTTTGCTTGAAAAACATTTCTTCCAGACAGCTGGCACTGCCTCGGGGCTTACAAAATGGTCCCACTCTGACTGATGTACTTTAACTAGCGCACATTATCATGAATACGAAGGTAACATAACGTGATAACAAAGCAACGGCCGGCAGTAAGTTAGTCTAACTAGGGTACTTCAGTGTCAGTTGGTCCAGTGTAAAACTAAAGCTGGATTCCATGGTCACAACAAGAGTGTGTCTGATCTGAAGGTCTCCTTTCAACAAATGCGAGAAATTTGGCATCTTCGGCCACTATTCTTTCAAATTCAGCGGAAAGCCCGGACCCTGTGGCCAGCGGTTCGTCTCTTTGCTCAAGGGTTGTGATATTCTTTTAGATGCCACATCCGTCGGAGGCACATGCTTCCATCGAAAGGAAGAAGTGGGGTTTCGGATGAGCTTTGTCCTCAATGCGGCAGGGCATTTTCCAGCCATCTTCTTACGGCTTATTAATATCCAACTATCTTGCCGTCATGGCAAGCCCACTTCCTGGTGACCGCCCTTAGGTAGTGCGCTGCTTCCAATTCTATTAGATGCTTATCTGTTCTCCAAAATAGTCTTTCAAGGTTCTTCCGTCAGCAAAACCCGGATGGTATAATCCCAAGAGACCTGACATGCTGCGATAAACCTCACGCAATGTTTGCTTCAGGGTATGTAACAGGTACCTCTGAGACTCCAACCATGAATGGCTTTCCACGCACAGGGCCAGTTACCACTGAACAGCCTCTGTTCTGTAGCCGAGTGTGCTTCAGAGATTTCGCATCTTATCAAACCCCCCACGCTGTTCTCAGTTAAACTTCCGAATGGTAGGTCCTAGGGTGAACCCATCTCTGAATTTGAGAACAATAATAGTGTGCATTAGCGGGGGCTGTTCCAAGATGTAGACCGAATCGGCTATAATAGAACAATGCTGATTTGGAAACTGGGACTCAATGGATACTTGCTTGCATGTTTAGTGTAGAGTAATGAACGTCAATTGACAAAGCATTCGATGCAAACCAATCACCTACGAAATAAAATCATTAAGCAACGCAGTTTCAGGTTCGTTATCTAAAAGGCCGAACGTTGTCACTGGCGCTTCAAAACCAACCAGCCTTATCGGAACAAATTTTAAACACACTGTTTAGTTTGGAAATACCTCCGCACAAGGATGAATTTGTTATCTCGCCTTCACTCAGTTCGGGCATGTTCTCAAGAACCAATGTATGATGGTGTCGAACGCAACTGGGTATCGCAAATTGTATATGTACTCTACAAGTCCTCACTACACGGTGTGCTTTAGGACGGAAAAACAGCTCCCGCTGCCCTTCGGCGCTACTCCGTTTTGCTTCGGCGACTGACCGATTAAACAAGCACAACCAGATATATTGTGGTCGTCTTTGAATACCAGGCACTTCATGCACTTTCGTTCATGGAGTATATCGGCAGTCATCGCTGTTGCAGATATTGGGCTTGAGGGTCGATTCAGAGGAAAAACGGTCATCTTGGCGCGGATGTTCATATTCTAAATATTTTTGAGAACATTACAATAGAAGTTTCGGGCAAAGTATCTATGGATTACCAATTGTAAGTAGACAGTATTTGATAAACATGATTGACATGTTTTGTCTCCTTCTGTTATGTAATTGCTCTACCAACTCCAATATCCTTCACAACCGGTTGATACGTACGATTCGATAATATACGTTTTGTGTTTATGTGCCTAATCGTGTTCTGAGTTTCTTAAACATTCGATCGTTATTCTATTTAGTTAAATTCTAGTTACAATAATTACATTCGGCGTCGCGCTTTTGGACTATTCACATTGATTACTGAAATGAATGGATTATCCACTAACTCAAATGCTCAAAAAGTGGAGGATTATTCGGAGGAGTTAGACATTTGGTGCCTCACAATATCTGATTTAGGCGAGGAAAAGAAGGTTGCTTTCTTTCTTCACTTCATCGGCAAGGAAGTTTATGCCTCCGGAGACAGCAAACAATTGTTCCTATTTCACGCTAAAAAAACTACTCCCTCAACTTTTCAAACAGGTGAATTTTGTGCCAGTTGAATGGGCCAAATTTAGTGTGCTTATTTGGTCTGAATCCCAATCGATTTGAGATTTCGTCTTACAATTGCAACCGTAAGCGGCTAAGTGTGAATACGGCAAGCAGTTAGAGTATCAGCTACGTGATCGATTGATTGCTGGAATTAATTCACCAGAGTTACAAAGGAAACTTCTCTTGCATCATGATCAAAGGTTCTAGATTATTCGTGAAGCGTGTGAACATTATGAGGATATGAAGCAAGGTACAAAGACTACCGATGTTTATGGGCAGTTATTATAATGGCAACAATCCAAGGCCGAAACAAGATAACACATTCAAATCGCGTACTGGTTTCTGTGGGCCAAGACCACCCGTTCAGGATTCGGAATAAAGTAATGCGAATTCAGTTCTACAACAATTTGGGAAATTCACATCTTGTGGACGCAATTATTCCAGGTATTTGTTTCCACATAGACAGTCAAAGTGCTGCGGCTGTGGCAAAGTGTGTCATATCCAGTCGGTAGGTAAATCTAGACGTTTGTGTCATTCAACGACAAATTCTAATCCCAATGTTTTACGAGTAACTGATGACATTTCTGCTCTTTCTTTATCCATTTGCCCCAAAACACTTCCCATGTTTTCAAAACGTCAGTGTCTGCCTCTGGCAAAAGTCATAATTTTATTGTCGACACCGGTAACGTCGAATCAATAATTTCACATTCAGACCTGGCTGTATTTTATCCTGATGCGTTTCTGCAACCCACGCAAATTATCATTCGTGATATCACTAGCCATCCAGTGCCTGTTGTAGGCTGCTGCACCGTATCAGTTAAGTTGCCCGATTCTAGTCCCGTTGACCGCCAGTTTTTAGTTTCAAGCTCAAGTCCTTCTATTCTTAGACTTAAAGTTTTACGACCGCTACACTCTGGCATTTCACCACTGACGTCAGTGAACGACGTTGGCATTAGACAACTTATACCGGACTGTTCTAATGCCACAGAGGGAATGCGAATACCGAAGGTAAAGCTTGAATCTTCGGGGAAATCAATCTTTCTTAAGAGACGAATCGTCCCATTTGGTCTACAAGAACCTGTACGCAAAGAATTGCAATCCATGTGTAATAAAGGAGTAATAACGCCTGTTGATTCGTCAAACTGGGCGACCCCATTAGTGACACCATTAGAAGCTGATGGGATTGCACCGAGAATTTGTGGTGGCTACAGGTTGGCGTTGATTACATATCTACTACAATGTCCCTGCATAACAGAAGAGCCCGAGCAAATAATGTATCGTTTGTCAGGTTCTAAGATCTCTACAAAAATCGATTTAAAGGATGCTTATCAACAAATATCACTTGATGAAGTATCAAGCAATTTGACTATGATTACTAAACCATTCGGACTGTATTGATACAATTTTTTATCTTTTGGTTTGAGCGTCTCGCCAGCTGTATTGCGGGATGTCGTGAATACAATTATTAAAGATTTGGTGATATCAAAACCTATCAAGATGATGTTATTGTTCATGCTCCCGATAAACCCACCCATGGTTGTCGTCTTCTTTCTCTGCCGAAACGATTTTTTGCCTGCAACGTGGCCATCAACCCAAAGAATTGTGATTTTTCAGGTTTTTCTTTCTCATGCTTTGGTTACGTTGTTGGTAGCAATGGTTTCAAACCAGGTTTATGACGCTTAGCTTTAGTAGTGCATGCACCGTCACCCACCAACCTTCACAAACTCCGTTCTCTTTTGGGTGCACGTTTTGTTTCCAATTTCGCCCAATGTGCCTCTACTTTGTTCGACATGTTATCGATCAACAATATTTCTTCGTCCACTAACCACGAAAAAACGCTCCGTACTTTGCTTCATCATTTTCAAACTACTGCTGTTTTAAAACCGTTTTCTGTCAAAGATGATTCAGTTATAATCACGGATACGTCCTTCACTGGAATAGGTGCAGTTCTTGAACAGTGAGGTAAATCTGTTATATGTACTTCACTTCTTTTGTCTAAAGCCAAACGTGGCTATTCTCAGACCCAACCTGAAACCCTTAAGGTATATTGGGTTGATAAAAGACTTCATTAATGCCTTTTTGGACTCTCATTCACTGTTGCAACTGACCATGATGTCTTAAAAGTCTTGTATCATCTCAGCAAATCGCTGGCAATCATCTGCTGCCATGGTGCAACGCTGGAGCATTGCTCTCAGTTCCTACAGTTACACAATTATTCATCGTAGTACAAAAACCATTCCCCTTCTTGATTAATTGTCCAAAATTCCGTCACCGGACTCAAAATCTGATAATACTAACTGTTCACTTGTTCAACCACAGCCAGTAAAAAGGGATTCACTTGTGTGCAATACTCGTAAATTCTTTGGTCGTAATATATCTGCCTCAAGACGTGGCCGGACGCAGCAGGAGCGGCGTAGATTTCCTGCATTCTGCTGTCGCCGTGAGCGTTTGTCCACTACTTCGGATGGATTATTGTGTTTTGATGATCGTGTTTTAATTCCGCTGACTCTAAGATTCGATGTCTTTACGGACTTGAATTCCGGACATTTGGGAGTTGATAGGATGAAGTCGCTTGCATGCTTTTCTTGCTGGTGGCCGAAATTAGAATCAGATATTAAACATACTGCCAAGAATTTTACCAAATGTGTACACAAGGTTCATGCGAAACAATCACGATGGCTTCCCTGGCCTGTTACGTTTAAAACATTTCCGAGAGTTCATGCTGACTACTGTGGTCCTTTTCTGGGGGAAGCATAATGCTTTAGTGATTATCGATGCTTATTCTAGATGGTCCGAAGTTTTTCCCACCCCATCACCGAGTGCAGACTTTACACAATATACTTTGAGAAAACTATTGTGTCGCGAGGGTGCGCCTGCTGCTTTGGTCACCGACAATGGTACTCATTTCACTGTCAAGTCTTTAGACAAATAAATTAAAGGATTTGGATGTCGGCATTTATTTACTGCTCCGCGACATCCACAGTTCAATGGATCTGCAGAAAATTTTGTACGCACACTTAAGTCTGCCACTGCTTCTCTAATACCGAACACATTTATGGAACTTGATCGAGGAATCAATAAGTTTCTCGTGCAGTACAGAAATGCCTCACATTCGGTGACTGGAAAGAGTCTCGCAATCCTTTCCAACCCCCGTTTTCTGCGTACAGATCCTGGCTGTGCAAAAACAGCTGACGTTACATTTTTAAAAGGCAGCGATTTACGTCCTGCTAATGGAATAGTTCTTCCTTCTCACAGAAATCGCATGGTTAATATCTTTGACGTGGAAGACCTACCCTGCCATCGAATACTTGTTGATGAGGTTGAGTTCAGTCCTAGAGGTCAGTCTGTCAACAGAAATCTTGTCGCTTCAAATTCTAGCGAGTAGTTCCAGAAACTCATATTACATTGGAAGCAAACGATATTAATGAAGTACAGACTATTCATGAAGTAGAAACATTTGAAGAACCGATAATCAGAAGATCTGAACGTTTGGAATCCAGATGACCAAGGAATTGCGAATCGTTTCACGCTCATTCAAGGTGTGGCAGATACGATGAACACGATTTACACGTTTTGTCTCCTTCTGTTATGTGATTGCTCTACCAACTCCAATATCCTGCACAATCGGTTGACACGTACGATTTGATAATACACGTTTTGTGTTTATTTGCCTAATCGTGTTCTGAGATTCTTATACGTTCGATCGTTATTCTATGTAGTTGAATTCTAAGTAAATTAACAACAACACAGTATTAATTAGAACATGGAAACATTATTTCAAAAAGCGGAATATAGGGGTGCACAGGGGCCGGAAGCTGCTAGATCAAGAATCCTGATCAGGCATTCTGTATAGTCGTTGACATATGCACATGGCGATGACGTTGTTCCCTCAGCCTCAACGGAAGGCTGTTAGAACAACTCGACGGAAAAAATCGAGTCCAACACAATCCCCCTCCTCAGTTATACATCCAATTTTCCAAGATGTTTCTTGCACCCTTCTTTCTCTCTTCTCGCGAAATCAAATGAGGGGGTAACTTTTAGGTGCATATATATGAACCGTCTGAATCTAGTCAATAAATTAACGGAAATCAACCAGTTAATTCACGACACTCAATCGCATATGCTTATTTCCACAAAGACATGACTTTCGAGTGACATCTATGTGAGCGATCTTAGTGTTCCCGGACATTCAGTGTACCGAGCCGACCCCGCCCGCAGGAGAACGGCAGGCCCTGCGATTGCCCTTCAACATTGTCTCCCGACATCCAACGTTATCCCGATTTTAATGTGTGTAAGATAAATTGGGCATCAGTTTCTCCACAAGAATTTGGAACCAGGTTTTCGGCTTTCTTATCAACGCTGATACGACGAAGAGTGTGGGCACAGCACGCCCCGATGCGGCATCATCCTGGTCAGATTCCCTCTTTGCTCGACTTGGTCATTACTAACGAGAGCCATCTGGTAGACAGAGTGATCACCAAGCAGCCACTTGGACACAGTGGCCATCCTCTGCCAAACTTTACTCTTACTTGCAAGTGAATACAACAACCAGCAAAGAAGTCCACAATTGGGAATTTTAATCAGGCTTATTTCAACTTACTGGTAAGCTATCTAGATCCAATTTCTTCTTGATTATGACTCCCTGGACCAGAACTACCACGACTTTCAAAGCGCAATTCAGAAAGCTGATGACATATTTTCACTGCAAAAACAGTGCAGGTTCTCGTATCGGCCTCCTCTTCCGCGTAGAGTACGTCGTCTCCGCGATTACCGTTTCCACCAATTCGTGAATCATAAGCTAACGGGAAACAGAAAGGACGCAAACGTGTTCCACATTGTTCTATGTAGTTGTAAACGGGGAATCCGTGAACGCACCAAACTCATACAAGAAAAGATCCTCCTCAGGGTCCGCGGGAACAAAAACGTCTTATGCATATGCGACGGCTAAGAAAGAATAAACCTTCGACCCTTTCTTTGCAAATGTATAGCGGAAAGGTTTTATCTTTATGCCTAGTTCTACCGGGTTATTCAGGGAGTACCAGGGGGTAGTCTGTAACATCGCACCGCCGGGATGGCACCCAATACTTTCGCTGACGAACTTTCGATAGCTAATCGTTACCGCTAAGCTTCCTGTGCTAGATGTTGAAGAACTTTTATTCAAGGTTAATACATACAGTGCAGTGAGTCATAATAAGATTCTTCCCAGAATCCTCGAAGAAATATTTGCTAGTCTGGCGGAACCCCTTTATAATGTGTTTCAACATGCATCCCAGACTAGCAATTTCCCTAGTGCACAGAAAAAATTGACGGTCATACTAGTCTGTAAAGCGGACGACCGGTCCTCTCCTGCTAGCTACCGGTCAATCAGCCTTACCAGCATTCCGCGCAAGATAGTGGAGTTCTTACTAAGATGTACCATCTTCAACTACTTCTTATCAAACCACCTTTTCTTTTGCATCCAGCATGATTTACTTCCCAACCGGTCATGCATACCAAATATGCCCATTTTCATGGATAGTCTGACGGAGGTGGAAAACAATGGCCCCAATTCCGGGGTTACATTTTTTGACCTCGCCAAGGCCTCCGTTCGTGTCCTGTATGGCTTTCACAAACACAAACTAGAAGCTTATGGTATTCAGTAACGGGTTCTACGTCTCTTTTGTCCATAAGAAAACTTTTAGACTTGAAACCAGAGCAGCTCTTTTGTCTCACTCTTTTACTTTCGCAGCAGTCCCTTGAAGGTCATCGTTAGGTCCTCTGTTTTTTATTTACATCAAGGATCTTCCGGGCAATAGTTTCAGCGACGCCCGTCTATGCGAAGATGACCAATGGATCTGAAATGCCACCGTTCCCAGTGCACTACCGATTGATCATAATGCGATCGAACGGTGGTCGGATCATTAGAGCCCCACTAAAAGACAATAATTGTGCGCGTATGTCACTCGTGATTCATAGTGTGTTCAGCAGAGTAGATATCGTGAAAATCGATCTGAAGACAGATCATGGCATCGGGTTGTTGTCTGAATTATCCCTCGCGTGTCACCACAATATGTCGACGAAAAAGGGATTTGCCGCCCTCAGGATCAATACGCGCACCTTCTTCCACACAAACAAAATACGTTTTGAACAGTTCACTTGGTTCATATAAGACCGCTTCTCGAATATGCTAACCAGGTCGTGTATGCCTGCCTGAAGAAGGACTTACAGTTGAACGTATCTAGCATACGGCTGCCAAACTGGTCAGGGACGAAGTGGCGCGTAGAGTCTCGACCACAAATTTTTGATTTGTATCTATTTGAATTTCAACGAGTTTGCGGTGATTTAACTCCAACACATTTCTTCTTTAGGAAAGGTCTCGTCAAGCAGCACATCATCGAAGTGAATATTAAACGGCTGGCGAGGACATAACGGGAAGCAACCCAACGTTCCTCTTCGGATGTTCCTTAGGTAGCAGTTTTTTCTCATAGGACTATCAACTATCTGAACAGCCCTCCTTCTGATGTCGTTGGCAGCGCTTCAAGAGATGGCCATAAAGCATTGCTTGATTCTCACTTGCTTGAAACCTCATTGCGCAAGTAAGCTTACTGTAGATTCTGGCCAGAATCAGTGGAAGTTGTATTCGGATCACTCCAACTGAAACTGATAGTTGGATGGCAAAAGGTCGGCTGGAGGATCGAACCACAGAACCGTCACGCCCCGAGCAGCGACGCTACCGCTCGGCCAACCGTCTTCTGCCAAACATGTACACAATGCCAATCTCAACTGATCCCTATACCTATACCTCATTGGTCAAACTATCGTACTGTAGGACCTATGCATATATCCCCCTGTATTGATTACATTAATTACTGGCCGAACGTTTCTTGCATTATTACACGTAATCAACCCTGCATCAACATTACGAACTTCCTCATGAACTCGCTCTTTGTTTGTTTTGTACCGCCGCATTGAACTGATTACGCTACCGCGTTATTGGTTGATATTTGCTGACGGTTAAATTCCGTGTACAGAGTTCACTTGGTTGTAAGTTGTATAATTTGCTAACCGTTGCTTATTTATGTACAGAACCAGTTTTATTTGAATAAACCTTCAACATTCCGTCTTGTTCTTTGCCCTGAATCAAGAGGTTTACAACCGCCCCGATAGACTGCGTATAGCCGTGAATCCTGACAGATTCTACTCTTACCCTGTTCTTACTGTTTGTTATAATCTCAAAGAGATGCGCTACGCTTTTTCCAATTTCTGCTTTCCAGTCCAACAGACGTCTGCTGGACGCCGTGCAAGAAAACCTGACTGGATCCGGGCACGTACGACTCCTGCCCCAAATATGTGTATCAATCACTCAAGCGTTGAAAACTAGTAAATTGTCTGAAGCATCCATTCGTTGCTGAAATTTTTGCAATGATTTTGAAGAAGCAACTGAATATATTCGTAACCCAACATTTCTAAGCTTTATAAATCTCATCATTGCGACTTTGAAGGTAAAATACGTGGTTCGCTAACTTGACAAAGCTCAACTTTGCAACTTCTTGAAGATATTGTGGTGAGACCACATATGACGCCCCCAAAACTCCTAAACTCCCCGCAACGTAAGAGTCGCACTACTGATACCGCTGTGCATGTTCACATTACATTTTGAATGTAAATTTATTACAACCCCCCAGCATCAAAGTTAGTGTGTTGGCGTAGGTGTCGCAGTTTCACCCGTAGCTGTATAAGGAATCTGCGCCATCTCTACTACTGTAGGGTACATTCACTAGGATAGCAATGGTTTAGCTCTCACCATTGGGAACGCCGCTCAACCAGTCTGATGCCTATTTGAATTCTGAGGATCGACTAAAATTTCTGTCGACATTCGTCCTCTCTGGTGGCTATCGTGCGGTTGTGCTTACGGTTCTTCCACGACCAACTTCCTAGCGCCTTTACTTGTTACATTGAAGTCCTCTTGTGAACGGCAAGTAAACCAATAAATGAGGTTTGTTTGCAGAGTCGCCGTTTTTTGGATTACGACTTCCGAATTGAATTAACATAAGGCTGAAGAAAATTTGGGATCACAAACCAAACAGCTAGGCCCAAGATAATATCGACGAAATGGAAACACTACCGTAAGATATTGGAGTTGTAATTCAACGGGAATAGCAACAAGTTAGACAGTTAAACATACGTGACGACGTTCTAAGCTTCCCCATCTGTGTATTTTCTCCCTTTCCGTGGTATTTTAGGTAGATATTAATGATCGAGATACCACTCCTATAAATGGTTGTGAATGACACTATCATACGGTTGCTTCCATTTTTGGTAAAAATGAGACGGTGTGAAAATGGGTGATGTATCCCACTCCATCGTTGACAGCATTCAGAAGTTAGTCCTGTTCAGTCTACGGCATTTTGCCCAAGTGGAAATAGACCGCATGGCATTCATACGAAGCCCTACATGGAAACAGATTAACCCAAACTGCCTGCCCATCAATTGGATGTTTATTTTCAGCCGTCACTACTTGTTACTTGGAACGGTAATTATCATTCACGGTGCTTGAAGATATCTTTCTCAGGACGTCATTCAACGGAATTGAAGATGACGGTAAACATGCATCCTAAACGCTGCAAACACAAGTTCCGCATCAATTCTCGCATGTGTTTTTCCCCAATTTCCTTCCTGGTAGAAATCATTTGGACCGAGTTCCTATCAGTGTGAGCGCTTAACGCATGCTTAGATGTTGTTCGTGGACAACGATTTAATTCTGCGGGTGATTTAGGATCCCAAGTGCGTGTAATAGTTATTCAGAGCATAGTGTATCATATACAACAAAACTGTGCGTCATCGTGTGGGAGACAGTCGACAATACTGTAGTTGGCTGATATAGTGTTTCAAGGTCAAAACCAGTTGAAAACGGCAGTTTGGGCGGCAAAGAACAGTCTTCAAATTTTCGTGAAATAATGTAATGCATATTTGCGAGCAAATGTGTGAACTTTACCCAGTGGAAAAGTTCTGTTTCAACGAGAAAAATCGGCTTTATCTAAAAGTAGCGTATGTTCACATTTCTGTTTGGAACAACGTTACTATTTTCCCGGAAAACGCAGCATGCTAGGCTTCGTAATCGATTTTTCATTGTGCACATGGTCTCGCCGGAATTATCTTGGTGGATGACATACTTCTTTTCCACTAAAACTTTCTGTTTGGAGCAGCTTAGTAGATATATTTGGATCTATCGCAAATCTAGTTATTTGCTCCTTGGTTCGCATGATACAGTATACCCAGTGTAGTGAATCAAAACACTACACACAATTCAGGTGTGAATGCGAAATCAAAAGGTGATGAAAATGAAAACGACTGACTCGCAGTAGTTCGTGGAGGCGCGTTGGTCTAGGGTTCCACCACACGGAGTAAAGTATCAAATGGGCATGACCTGTCGTGTCGTTTCCAAGTAATTTTGGAGGCTACCACGAAAATAACCCCGACAATAGATGGATTCGGGAATGTGCCTAAATGAATGGTCGATTCCGTTGGCCATTAACTCTCTGAAAAGCCGTACACAAGTGGCACTGAACGCAGAGAAAGAACGCAGGACTCTCAACTTTGGACTTGTTAATATTTTATTACTGATTGGATCGATTCACATAGTTTGAACATTGGGTGTACATGCGAAGTTGAAGAAGGTGAAAAGGGTAGAGAACAATGAGGATTATGAATTATACAATATTGTACAAAAACGCTACACTAGCTTTAGACTGACACAATTCGGAATTTCTAGTGGGAATAGGGTGAGCCTGCAAGAAATTTCATTCATCGATTTACTCACCGTTCTCAAGCGTAATTCAACGCAGCAATTAAGTGCACTAAAGTGTCGGACGTGACATAACCTTGAGCACAACCGGATGAAGGCCACCAGAGAGGCCGAATCCCAACGGAACTCCGGGCGGCCTCAAAATCCTAGTTTTGTGCCCCGCTTAGAACGGTAAAAGCTATAATACTGTTATTCGGTAATTATGTAGGTCACCGGTGTGGTATTCCCAGGCCAAAACGAGTTAACCCAAGTGGCCGTTCCCAACTGAAAACGACCACTTGGACGCGAAATGTGCTTCTTCTAATTTTCCTTGAAATATTAAAATGCATATTTCAGAAAAAATATACAAACTTCCCGAGTATGGTAGTTGTGTCGCAATAAGAAAAATCGGCTATACCTAAAAATTGCTCATATTCACACCTTTGTTAAAACAAATGTTCTGCTTTTTTTCGAGGAAAGCATCGTGTCGACCTTTGTAATCGATTTTGCGTTCTGAAAATGCTTCCACTAGAATGTTTATGGTGTTATACACACTTACATTTTGAAAAAGTACTCGGTTTTGCGTGGTTTGAGAGATATAAATGAATTTGTAACTTCCGACCACATCGCGTTTCCGTCGCTTTTGATACTAAATATCAAAATGAACCACAGTGGGAGTCATGCTGTTTAACACTGGGACGTGAACTCGGTGTTTCAAGCGGAAAGTT
>JTDE01004693.1:19785-51900 GCA_014338405.1 Paragonimus skrjabini miyazakii | reverse complement strand
ACCAAAGCATGATAACGCCAATGAAGATATATATATATATATATAACACGTAAACAGCAGTGTACCAGATATAAGCAAATAAAACCATATAACAAAATTTTGGGACTTTTCAAAATTCTGACAACACTGCGAAAATGATTGTGGTAGATCACGGATTAAACAACTGGAGGATTATGGATATGTGTCAGAGATATGGGTTGATATAAGAGTAATCCTTGTGTTGTAGTTCATTTGCTGGACGAAGCTGTTCAAGTCTCGCAAACAAAATCTTCTCGGTGCAATCGCGTACCGCCTAGCTTGTTTTTCTGTGTACGGGCACGATATGTTGTGTCCTTCTAGTTTCAAACCTCTCCATATGTCTACACGTGTGAGACGGCCTGATGGCTTTTTGGTTTCACAGTGCTCGTGACCAGTGGCAGTTTCAAACCTTGGGCGGGATAAGGTGTGAGTGTGACGGGAATGCGAGACAGGATGGTACAGACATCACCCGTGTCAGACGAGCTGGGCTTGCCAGCCGTGTCGGGTGTACAATGA
Organism: Paragonimus skrjabini miyazakii; assembly: GCA_014338405.1. Taxonomy (NCBI): domain Eukaryota; kingdom Metazoa; phylum Platyhelminthes; class Trematoda; order Plagiorchiida; family Troglotrematidae; genus Paragonimus; species Paragonimus skrjabini miyazakii. Next base: position 51,366 of record JTDE01004693.1, on the reverse strand, counting down.
ATGAATACCGGCGTTTATCCAGGTCAGTTTACAGTTAGGAATGTAGGGTGAAAGGCCACAAGACGTCGAACCACGTTGAGGTATCAAATACGACGTTTTAACGCGGTTGTCAGTGCAGACAGAGAAAGTGTGTCAAAAAGGTGTCAGTTACAAGTGTTCTGTACAAAGTATGCCTACACTACCACCGCTCACCCACATCTTGCATGGTAGCTACACGTCCAAACGCTAAATCCCTTATGGTGTTGGTACCATCCACCTCAACGGCTTCACCCATGGACGACGGAAGTAACCTGAGCTTCGCGTTCACACACCTGCAGTTAAGTGCACCACCAAGTGTCGTGATTGTCAGGTACGACTGAATTGTAGCAGTCTGATGTTATTCAACAAAGATTTTTTTGGCAAAAGCTGTGCCTGGACCTCTGTCAAGGAAATCCTCAGTTATGGCAAAGCATCTTGAGGTTTTTAAACACACTGGAGACACTCCAAGCCATACGCACCTGTTATCACAGTACGTCCTAACGCAAACTCCACTGTAACTTGACGTGGGCTCTCGTGTCGTTTTAATGCCGAGGTTATTCAGCAAACGATGGTGCAGACTTCGACAACCTTTTTCACCACACTAGTTTTCTGCCCGATTAGCTGAAACCCTATGTAACATATTCAGGCAAACGAAACACGTGCCGAGCCGTCGTGCACCAGACCACCTCCTAGGTACATCGAGCTTGATGAACCCAGAACATCCTTCACGGCTGTGTGCAAGTCCGCACAATCCATAATGCACAAGATACAAATTTGTGGTAGCAAAACTCAGTCTTCACTAATTCCTTCTCTGACTCTCACCCTGTAGTCACAGTTGGATGGATCTTATTACGAACACCACGACTAATCTCTGCAAGTTACCGGTATCTACCTCGCGCATTGTAAAACGAACTCTGTGTGCTCGACAAACGTCCGCTCGCACCCCGCGAGCTGTAGGCTGGGGGTAGTCCTTTCACAACCTGTTCCAATGTACTTAGATAATTCAACTCAGCTTCGTAGTCCATCTGTTCGAGAGCAACACTGCGAGTTTTTATGCAGAAAGACAATCGCATCAGTCCATCATCAGTGTTTAGAATATGTAGAGCATTCCTCGATAGCCCATCGGTCGGAGATCTTGCGACATGATATAGCTGTCCATAAGGGCCTTGCAATACTTCTCTGGCCTTCACGTATCACACTAATGGTGGGAACATTACACTGTCTTCAATTGCCTCACGAGCTCTTCTCTGTTAATAATCTAGAAGGTTGAGCATTCGCCAACCATATTCTGCCACCCTAGCTTCAACACAATACACAAGTGGCTTCATGAATGTGAAGAAATTAACCTTATCGCCGTTGACACAAATTACATCGATCCTTAGAAAGTCCGTGAAATTCAGCAAAGGCGAGGGGGATCTCAAGCTTACAAAGAGCAAGACAAACTTAATTCTGACCATCCGCCACGTATTGCTCGACACGCGGGACTGCAGGATTATGTTATCCAACCAATGAACAGTCTCTGATGTCGCACCGACCCTAAATCAAGCGATAAACTTTCAGACCTCTCAAGATGTTGTCAGGCTACCACTAGTTCTTTAACCTGCATTAGAGCCCCTCCAATTTCAACCTCCTGGCTAAATGCTTTTTCTTTACCTTGGCGACTGTAAGGACTGAATCACCATTGATATTACTCTGAACCTGAATATCCTCTTTCGGCGTACTTGCTTCCGTCACTACTGACTGCAGTTCCCAGTTCACATCCGCGCTGTCTCACGATCTGCAGCACTTAATCGACTGTGAACACTTCTGAACAACCGCCTACCACCCAGCGTCAAATCGCCTAATGGAACGTTTCCATCGTCAACTTAAAGCCGTCATCCTTGCTACGACATCTGGTTCAAACTAGTCGGAAAATTTACCACTCATTTTGCCTGACATCCGTAGCACCATGAAGGAAGACATCGGCTGCACTCCGGTTGAACTTGTCCATGGCAGCACCTTATGCTTGCCAGGTGAAATTTTTACGGATCCTAGAGCCACTGGCGAAATAGGCCCAACGTCGTAGGTCACACGCCTGAAACTGCACTTGCGCAAGTTAAAGCCCACCCCGACGAGGACCACAATGAGGCAAACTCAAGTACACGAAGATCTGCGTACTTTTCCCTTCATGTTTTCCAGAGCTGACGTACAAAAGGAGTCCCTACAGCCACCCTATAACGGTCCGTTTAGAGTGCTTGAACACAAAGACAATTACTTCATGGTTTTTATTGTTCTTCACAATTTTCACTTTCTTCAGCTTCACTTGTACACCCGATAAGTAAATCATGTGAATCGAACGAACTAATAATCATTAATACAAATTTCACCTCCAAGGTGGCGAACTTTACGTTCCCTCCGCGGTTCGTGTCGTTTGTGTACTGATTTTTGGAGAGTTAAATGCTAACGAAATCGACCATTTATTTCAGCACATTTCCGAATTCATAGGTCGTCGGAATTACCTCCGTTTTGATCACAAAATCCCTTGGGAGCAACACGGCAGATCGTATCCATTGAAAACCTTCATACAATGTAGTGGAACTCTAACCAAATACATCTTTACGAACTATTGAGTCAGTTGTTTTCATTTTCATCACATTTTGACCTCGTATTCACATCTACGTTTTATATAGTATTTAGATCCACTTCAGAGGCTTTGTTTCCTGCAAATAATCGATCTCTTTCCTGAATTTGTAGTTCATCACTGGAATCACACCTTGCTGCTTGAGGCTAAAGTAAAAGAATAAACGCACAAACCTCTTAACTTTATTTTCTCATTGAAGTATGAAATTTCGCTCTTTCTGCGGCTTCGAAGTTGACTAGCTGAACATACCTGAGTTGCATCCTTGCCAATGACCGTGGGGAAATGCGGGTGTTTTTTCTTCTCTCTCATATATTTACGGGTAACACGAGAAATGACAAAGCTTTCCAGTTAATCTTCGATACTTAAGTGGATTTTCACATTTTTCGAGTTGCAGAAATCCGTCGTAGGAAGTATGCTGCCCGCGACGCCACTTGTGGTAGTTAGAACTACGTAATGGTAATGTACTTATTTCAAACTCAGAGCTAGTTTCTACTCAATAGCACTAACACAGCACGCTAGCCAACGTAGTTTTAATGTAATAAGTATTCCACGCAGTAAGATAATAATAGCACAAAATGTTCCGTCGTTAATTACAATCAGTACACTCCCAGATCCTTTTAATGAATCGGTCAGAACAGACAAAGCTCGCCTCCGATGAAGCACACCAGACGAATGTTAGTAGGTTACATGATGACATCCAAACCGGTAAAATGGTATGCACTAGTGAGTATTTTCAGTTAAATTGCAAAATTTTGAGAGAGTTGTATACTAATGGGTCAAGTACAGAAGTAGGACATCAGAAACATATGAAAGGAATTTTCCGACTAATTTGACAACCTCGCGATACATTCAATGTGAGTTTGAATAGTGGACGAATGATGCAGTACCCGAGGACTAACTTTTTCTGTCACTGATTCTCGTTAACTGCATTACGATTCGTTCTGTCGATGACTAGATTGGGAGTTCGAGATGCAATGCTAACAGTGACAATTAAGTAACGACGTGCCAAAAGCACCTCTCTAAACACCTGTGCATCAGAAACAATGAACAGATGTATGTCACTCTTAGCGTCTTCACTGGACGCCAGTTTGAATGACCTGTAGCATAAAAATAGCAGAAGTCTTCCACTACTCGTACGTTGGGAATTCGAACAGCCCTCAATATTTTGCTTGAGTCGAACCCCATCGAGCGACTGATAAGAAGAAGACTTCAAAGTGGTTGTAGTAAGCAGTTCTTGTGAGATTAGAATCGCATATTTGTAAGTGTACATAACCACTGGCGGATACAAAGACATGTTGTAAGCTGACTAGTGTAACACAAAACAAAGAACGTGGTGCAAAATTGAGGCTGTCCATCTAATCTTGATGTGGCGTCTTAAAGCGAGGTCCAGATTGGTCCCTCGCTGGATCGCCTGTTGTGTCGGGGTTGGGATAAGCAGTAAATCACACAGATTCTAACGACAAACTCTTCTGCTGGACTTGAATTAAATCCTCTGTACACACATGGCACTTACTAGTTACACTTTTACTAGCTTTTTTTGGTGTCTGGTCTTCCAAGTTGTATCTTAGCCGCAATCATCATGAATAGTCACAACAGCAGTAATTCCATATTGCATCAGCAGTCTAGCAGTATAAGCGAGGTTGCCCTATCTGCTGTATACAATAGGGTGTACAGACCAAAACGTGCTATTTCTGACCCTCCCCATTGTTCTTTCGACTGTGGATCTTCTATCTCTCCCGACCTTTATTTCTGGTAATTAATCTGCAAGCACCACAACAGATATGGCTAATCGTAATGACATCGTGTCGGTAAGTCCCGTCTGTTACCTCCCAGCTTCGGGATTCCTTCGTTCCTTGTTTAGACCTACTCGGATCTGGTATCTCCTCTCAGACCGACAAGTGGTTCTGATGTTTATTCTGGCCGAAGATATGAACAAGCAGATTGGCCGCCTTAGTGAGGCCGAACCCCGTTTGAGTGGTAGACATGGGTTGGCATCACATCGTTCGGATGATGCTGGATTGTTGTTGCAATTGTGCGTTGAACATAAGCTACTTTCAACAGATACTGGTTTCAGACATCGTGTGTAAAATGATTACGGTTGGTGCTCTTATTCTCCGAATTAAACCTGGTATCCGATATACCACTTAACTCTTAGTTATAGGTGGCGGGTCTTTATTCAATACTATCTTTCTTACTTGCACGCATGTCTGGATTCAGTTCATGTGTTCTTATGTTGGCGTTTTAGCTGTTATCTTCGTTTTTCAGCGATTGTGAAGATTAGCTGACGAACAGAGTTAAGGAAATGAAACCCACTTTTGCTTCGAGGAACTCCAGCATATTCTTCGAGCTAATTCATAATATTGGAGAAGTGCTCCATTCTGCAAATCTATCAGCGGGTCAGATATCACACTGATCCTTTATAATTCCTGAAGCACAGAGGGCTGGACATCATACCACGAGGATCAACTTAGCTGCTATTGTGTTTCAATTATGTCACCGTCGTAAATGTGCCGTGTAATGTACCGTCGTAATACTCAAAAACCACTAAAAACTGCAATATACTGTTGCGCCTCAACCCTCAAACGCTGCTGGCCAAAATGATCTCAAGCATGCACTTTCCGTAGATATGTACTAACTCCCTCAACTCTGAAGTAAACGTCTCAGGTTTGGTTCCTCCCAGCAAGCGTTCACACTCTCCGCATACTTGAAGGTCACGCTGCTGATTGACCACTCACTCTGCGGGCAACCAGTACTCCACTCACTAGTATGGCTTCATTCGACAGCTCATTTTCTTGTATTGGTTCTGACAATGCGTCAAATATCTGAATGTTTCAGCCACTGGCATGCACAATGGTAAGGTTGAACCCTTGTAGTCGAAGTGTCCAGCGCGCCAGTCGTCCAGGTGGATCCTTCGCCATCTTCAGCCTGATTAGTGGTTTGTGTTCTGTCTCAACATAGAAGGTGGTCGCTGTCAGACAAGTCCTACATTTTCTAACAACCAGACGATGGTTAGGCCTTCCTTGTTTGTAGTGGAATACTTTTTGTCTGCTCCCATCAGTACTCTGGTGGTGTACTCAATTGTCCTCGACGGTTGTAAAAGATTCCGATATCACTTGCATCGACTAACACGCCCGATGGTTCTTTCGGTTTAAGATTGCAGGGCAACGTCGAATTCTGGCAGCTTCTTGCTTGAGCTGGTTGAACGCCACCCCTAAGTCTTCACTTCAGATAAACTTCTGTCATCAACAAAGAACGCGGATGGTGCAAGAGTTGTTTACTCCGAACAGCAACACACGGGTTATGCGGTTCAACAGGACAACAAACAAAAGCACGCATCTACGTACGGTACTGGGCCTAGAACGTCACGGTTGTCACAGACACTAATGCCCAGTTCATTTACGTTCCTCTACGTACCAAGAACCATTTCATGCGATGCTGCACTTGGATGTTTCTTCCTTTATTATTCCTGCGGCTATTTCGACGTCAAAATCTATGCTCTGGCGCCCGCTACTGAATAGCACTGGTGTGAGTATTATAGTACGTCTCGCTGCTACTTATTACGCCTCTCGTTTCTCAGCAGTTGGATGGGTGAATATGCCTTCCGGAAAAATTCCGGTGTAAATTTCGAATTGTAACCGACCATTCCGATGCATGACCTCAGTTGCCGTTTTGATCTTGATGTTGGGAAATTCTTGATGATCGTCAACTTCTCTAGCAATGGTTGTACTTTCTCAGATGATTGTACTGTGCCCAATTTGGTATTTTTCACAGCTCAATTTTAGGCCGGCCACATCGATCCGTTGTAGCACTGATCACAGCTTTCTCACGTGTCCCGATACCATATTGGAGAACATAATATAGTCTGTTACCTTTTTGCTCTCTTGTTACGCATTACTTTTCATACATGTTACGTTAATTGCACATATAAACTACTTGTCCATTGTGTGAATCAATACACACTTTGTCTTCGCGCGCTTTGGCTTCTGGTTGCACATGGTCGTTGTTACCGGTAGCTAAATGTGGCAACAGTTCACTTGAGTAAGCTGGCGGAACCGAATTCGCTGGAATTTCTCTGTTATTCAGGAGGAACGTCCTTCCAACATATAGCGGATTTAGTGTGGTGGAATTTATCGTAAACCGTTACTGTAGATTGTTTTGTAACATTGTCGATTCCTTCCTTGGTTCCACTACAATAATGATATCATCACGGTTATTTCCTTCTTGATTCTGCAGAATGTGAACCAAAAAACATCTGGATGTGGCCGGAGTGTTGCAAATACGGAACAGCATCTTCTGAAATTCGCACTACTCTCCGGCTTTTGGATTGTCTTTCAGTCATTGGTATTTAAAACAGTTATATCCCTTCAATAATTTGAACAAAACAGTTAGAAGACGAAAACTGGTAGATGCTAACATTTCGTATTGGCTCGTCAGTACCAAATAACCAATAACACGGGAACCTTTCAATTTAACGTCTACAGTACTTCGGGGGGTATGAACAAAGAAAACAACAATAACAAAAACGTCCAACCGTGTGATCTGAATCACACTCACTACGACTTAGGACCATGACAGCCTCAAGTTCACAAATAATTGTTTTTGTACACACAACACAGGTTTGAACCGGTTTATCGCGACGGCTTCAGCAAATTTTAGGAACCGTGAGTTGTGGTGGCGCATTATGTTGGTGAAGGCTGAGGTCAGGTCCACGTTGTGGCCAGTTGACAGGATGTGTCGTCCGATCGACGAAGCTGGGGGCTTACGATTAGCTGTGACTACAGTGTCCGGTGTTGAGACCTGTTTGTGAACCCACTTAGGTACATGCTCCTTGTAATTAACCTTTGTCAATAACTGAAATGTAGGTTTATGAGGGATAATATTTTGGATTTGTGCAGGAGTGTAAAAATCTTCACCACTTGGGGCACGTCATTGATTGTCACTCGTTTCAGCTCTCTGAAGTCGACACAAAGTCGGTAGCTCCTAACCGATTTAACAGTCAATAGGACCAGCGTTGAAAATGAACTCCATGTCCGCTCGTCCAATTTCGTTGAACGACGGCTCATCCTTTTGCTCGTATGGAAGCTTCCGTTAACGATTCAATTTCACACTGAATTACGCGTAATCTGATGATCCATTAAATACCTTTCCTAATATCCAACGGCAAATAAGATGATTTATTTTCGAAACGGTTAATGAGATGGTACTCGTGAAAACTGGATTTAATACAGTACTAATTGAATACAAATAAAAGAAGAGAAAATCCCTCGCATCGAGTGTGAAAAATCCCAGGAGATTGTGCAAGGAATGTGCTTGTACAACAAATTCCACAGCCCGTGTTGTCCACAATCCACTCGTTATAAGCTTCTGAGCATATGTTACAGCCACATGGAGGTATTCCGCCAGTCGTTGGAACAATCGCGTCTCCGATGCGGTTACCCATCACATTAAAACGTTTCAGATAATTGAAAATCTCCGTAGCATTCATGAAAAACAAAGTTTCAGCGAATAGACTGTTTTCGATCAATTCTCCTCTTTGGCTGGTACAATTATATAACATTAAGTGACGAATTACAATCTTATTGATCAAAGATTACTGAAGGGGCAATGTAATTAAATAAAAGATTAACACTACTTCGCCGTGGTTAGGAACACAAACGAAGTTGGTTCTAGTTAGTCAGTGTTAATCAGGCTGGGACAGGGGGACGGGGACAAACTGTTTCACGGATTGGGCGGCCGTTTTCGGCCAAGGGATCCTCAGGGTTTGAACGAATTGTTTATGCACACACAGATCCGGGTGGCGTAGTCGGATTGCGACCGTCTCGGCTATCGACGAGCAGAGCAAAGAGGATTTGTACAGATGACACGATAGACGGGGGCTAGAGAATTTACGGGAGATTCTTAGTGCTAACTCCTACCCAGAAAAGTTCATCAACAGTAACATGCAGGATAGATTACCGCGACCCTCAGTGGACACTGCCGATAAGAAAAACGTCTACTTATCGTTGCTATTCAAGGGTGATTCAGCGGCAGAGTAGATATCACGTCAAATCGCCAATGCTATCAACACGACTTATTATGCCGTTAGCTCTGTTGTTACATTTCATTCGAAACGGGCGGTTCCACTGAATTTGCAGGATAACGTGCCTAATAATGTTGCCTCTTTTTTGATCTATTCATTTGACTGTTCCTGTGGTTCAGCATACATAGGTCGTTTATCTGAAAGAATCCGTGAATACTGCCCCACTTGGCTTCACTCTGGGACAACAAAACGCATCACTTCATCCATTCCAGCCCATTTGGTCGATTGTAATCAACACACAGACACGAAGACAGCATTTCGTACAGTCTATCGGGCCCGGTCACCTTGTCGCGAAAGGTCAAATGCCATATCCTGTCGATAGCCGAGGCGGTCGCAATCCGACTACGCCACCCGGATCTGTGTGTGCATAAGCAATTCGTTCAAACCCTGAGGCTCCCTTGGCCGGACACGGCCACCCAACCCGTGAAACAATTTGTCCCCGTCCCCTTGTCCCAGCCTGATTAACACTGACTAACTAGAACCAACTTCGTTTGTGTTCCTAACCACTGCGAAGTAGTGTTAACCTTTTATCCAAGCATATTACCTCTTTAGTAATTTTTGATCAATGACATTGTAACTCGTCACTTAATTTTATATAATTGTGCCAGCCAAAGAGGAGAATTGATCGAAAACAGTCTGTTCGCTGAAACTTTGTTTCACACAAAAACTTTGTCACGGTTTTGTTGATTTGAACCGTGAAACCATTCGTAGGTTCTCCTTTGACATGTTCAAACTTTTCGTAGTTTCTCAACAGACCATTCACTTTGTCTTTATAATCCTGTAAGTTGAACACAACCTTGGCTTTATCTTCATATATGATTAGGATGACAATCTGGTCGTTCTTCTCAAGTATCTTTAGCGCTTTATTCTCACTAGCTGATGATATTTGAACCAAGCAGTAAGAAGACGAACAGTGGTAGATGCTAGCATTTTGTATTGCCTCTTTAGTACCAAATACCAATAACCAGGACCACATATACGACAATAGTGGAGTGGGAGGGAATAAAGCAATAAAATAGCAAATTACGTGGAGAACAGCAACACAAAACGGTTAGATCCATGAGAGTCTAAGGCTTACAAGTAATGGTTTTTGCACACACAATGCTGGTTCGAGACGACTAATCGCGAGCACCTCAGCGAAACGCAGGAAACACGAATTAGCTTAGGGCATTATAATACTGAATGTTGAGTCGGGATTAGTCCGGTGGCCAGCATGTGTCTGGCGATAAACAAAGCCGGAAGTTTGCGTGATCCCGGGACGAAGGAAGTAGACTGTGCAGCCACATTCTGAACCCATTTCGGCAGATGTTCCTTCATCCTAGAGTTCAAGCACCCATCGGTTCTGTCGATGTCAATTTCGCCGCAGTTACACATAAACTGATAAATACAGGGTGAGTTGACGCCAACAGGTTGCTCTCCCTCTACTTAAGATAACGGTAGCTTACTCGTTCGTTGAGCGACTACGATTTCAGCCGCATTGAATGCTCACTTAATGGAAGCAGTGAGACGTTTTTGTTATTCGAAGTGATGAAATGTCATCTTTGAATGGTTGTTCAATGTGGACTTTCGCCTTCCCAACAATGGAAACCTTGTTTACAGTTACACATTGTTGTTTGTGTCTGTTGATATATCTCAGCGGATACCCATTATCCTGCAACGTGGTTGTAAGCATACGAATTTCATCAGCTAAGCATTCTGATGAACAAATGCATCTGACATTCGTAAACTATGTTCTGATCAATGTTCGCTTGTTCCCCACTGGTGTAAAGCTTGTGAGCTGAGTGTACCGATCAGTCCAGATGAGCCTTTGATACACACATTTTCTTACTGAACCATCAGTCTTGCAACCGATAAAGATGTTTAAAGACGGTAGGCATCCGTTCTTTTCCACCTCACAGATGACTGTCAGATTAGCATAACATATGTTGAGTTGGTTCACTATCTCATCGATCCTTTGCGAAGATTGCGCAGATATGAGAATGTCATATAACGTTTGTACAACGGCAGCTACGAAATGTCATGAGCCATTCGCCTATCTACCATTAACATGAAAAAATCCGCTGGCGTCAGTCCTACTGGACTCCCCATGGCAACCCCGTCTAATTGTCGACGAGGCTCATTCTGAAAACTGAAACTAATGTTCTCCGTGCACAGTAATAAAAACAGTTCAACCATATCCATGGGAATTTTTATATCAAAACCTTCAATCTCGATCAGATTGCATATAAATTCAATCGTCTCCTATAATGGGACATTTGTAAACAGTGATTGAACGTCTACTGAACACATGACTTTGTCTGCTAGGTTGACTTCGTTGAGATCTTCAATTAAATCAAATGAGTCTTTAATGGTATGTGTGTCAATTTTCCGTTTTAATGTTGTCAGGGCCTGTACCAACTATCGAGCCAGACATTGGTTATAGATAGAATCGGTCTAAATGGCACTCTCGATTAGTGTCTTTCGGATATGCCATACAGTTGTGGTGTTGATGAACCATTGAATTTTAGAGATTTAAAACTACCTTAATCAAATATTCGGTGTATCAGCAACAAACCAAGATATCGAATTATTCGGTCTTTCATATCATCCATCTTTTCTACTTTGTCGGTACGTTGGATTCCGCTTTCGTCGTTCAGTATGGAAGAGATTTTTCGTGTATACTCTTTTTTTTATCCATAACTACAACACCGGAAGATTTATCTGGCCTCAGCACGACAACGTCCTTAGTTCTCAGGTCTTTTAGAGATTCAAGGTGACGAGTTGTGAGAGCACATTTATCTCCTGATGATGTCATAATGAACTCGTAGGTAAAGTCGGTCAGCTTTGTTTTAAACCAGCTATGATTGTCCAAGCTAGTAGTATGCAAATCTGATAACTGGTCAAAAAGGTTCTCAAATTGGGCCTATATCGATATGCGGTCTAACTTATTTGAATGAACTTTGTAATCAAGTCCTAGCGACAATGTTTCTAACTGTAGCACATCAAGTTGTATAGAAGATAGGTTCAGAACGTACTTACTGGGATCTCGAGGGCATGGTTTATATTTTGATTTCCACAGAGACTTATGAAGGCCTTTCAGGCTAAGTTTCTTTGTTCAATCAACAACCATTTTGCAAAAAGTTAACATATGTAATACGACACAGAAGCAATAGGTGCTCCACAAGATGTATACGATGAGCATGGGTTTGACGTAAGTATATTATACGCATTTGTGCAGTTTCATTGTGACCAGTACTGATATGCTTTAGGTTCCCAATGCTTGATTTCAGTCCACTTATTCTCAAATGTTTCAGGATAAACGGAATGCTACCATCTACCACCTTATTGCTTCGTTCAACTTTATAAAGCGAACCCACTGTTTCGGTTAAGATATTTGTTGACTTTTGACTTGTCAACTGTTGACACATCTTCTTCCTGATTGACTGTTGTGCTTGTCCATCCACATAACTGCGTTCCAGTCTTCACTCAAAAATGGCAACGAATTCTGCTATGGATATTTCCTCATAACTGAATTTCAGACCTTCTAACAAAACGGACATTTAATTGAATGTCATATGTTGGTCTGACGGATAGTACATATGCCAAGTACTTTGTTCCTTAGACATGGAGAAGCTGGAAGTGTTAATTTAGCCGATCTTGTGTTTGTAGTATGTTGGAGTTTGTTAAAATTCTATAGTTTCTTCGGTCTTGTTGATCCCTTCCGAAATTGAGTAATTCGGTAGCTGCTTGTTTAGATTTTTCACACTCACTTCTCTATCCTGTCAGACGGCGGTGTACATCGTTAATAAGTTCACGGTGCATTTGTTTCCGGTAAACAACAAACCTCGCACGTTTCGATCAAATCTGCAGCTAGCGTGTAACGCTGTTATGGAGCAAATTATGACGAATGTAGTTATGTCGGAAGATTAGTTGCTCACGGAAGGTGCCTTCACGGTCGACAAATGTAGTAGTTTTCTCATTCATATGCACTGCATATATATATATATATATGTTCTTTGTCAGCCATGCTAATGATGTCAAGCGTTATTGTTAACCCGAAAAGTTATAGCATTGTCATACGGTGCCTTTGATGAATATCTAAGTCAGGTACTAATTTTTGTTATAGAGAAAGTCCTCAGGGTATAAAATGACATATCTCAGTGTGAGTTATAACATAAAAATATACACAGCACTCAAACACAAGGAGGACCTTTTAGAAATTTTCATCTCAGGTCACTTTTCCCCCCTAAAGAATATTCTTTTGGTGTGTGATGACACAATTCATTGCGACCCACAAAGTAACGCTATTTTCTACGATAAAAATCGGTATTCGTGGCAGAAGCACTATAACCGTCGCGATAGAATGTTTGCAGTGATTCAACTATGAATGCAATAATATACTTGGTCGGTTGATTCTTCACACCATTTTGCTCTATTCACACGGTCTTGGAAATCGTTGGATAATAACCACATTCATCTTGACGGCCCATTGCGACTCGTTCCGGTGTAATCCAGTTTTCGTAAGTCAACCTCTGCCAATAAAGACTGTTAAATCCGTACATAAGAGTTCACGTTCCACTTTTCCCTGCATTTGAGTCAATAGCCCATTGATGGACTTTATCAACTATATTGCCAATGACTTTATCCTGTGAAGGATTTAACATTAGAAATGGACGAAACGTTACCTGCTGCTTTTGACAGAGATCTACCAGTAATAATTTTTGTCTCATCTCTCTCACTAAGTGGTTAGTTGAATAAATTAGCAGTGTCACTTAGGTAACACACACACTGTTCATATTTCTTGATGTAAGTAGCGTTTTCAACGGATGAGTTCTAACAAACGACCCATTGCACAATACTCTGAGCAACTGCGGCTGTTTGTTGCTTCTTCAAACCACGATGGATACATCAATAAATGACGGTCTAATGAATATTAGTTCACAACCAAAAGCGCTCCTAAACAACGTAGTTCAAATGAATTTTAGCTTGCTCTATCACAAAAACGTTGAATTTCGATCATTTTGAAGCTATAGATACGACAACTACAAAACACACTTCAAACTTGGATAGAGGATTTAATGCAACAAAACTGAGTTACCGACTGAAAGAATGCCCGAATGTTTGAAACCTAAATGGCCGAACTAGAAACTAAGAAGTTTTTAACGCAAGTAAATTCTTGCCGCAAGTAAGCTTTATTACAAATTAGCTATCGTTCTAAGCATCATTCTGTTTCTATCAGCATATATCAGAGGAAGTTCGTCCCGTGAGTGACATATCTCACTGCTTGAGTTTCACCGACTGTGTGCTAATTGGGATGACTCATTGTGTGGCAGCTATAATAAACAATATTTTTGATCAATGCTTATTCGGTTGCACTGTGAAGTATACGTGTTTCGTCTGCAAAACTCCGCTTGAACAATGCTCAGTCGCTCTGAAGATGCTTAAGTATACTGGATAAGTTTGACAGACTTTTTCACGGATATTAATTAATGGGATAGTTCCGATTCTCCAAGGCCAAGATAGTCCGAAATGTCATATGAAAGTGTTACTAGTTTTTCGGCTCCTTTCAGTGTGTATTCTTCTTTGATTGAATTTGTGATCCTGCTGGGCTATCCACAGTTGACTGTGTCTCCATATAGCAAGCCAGCATTTCTCATAGCTGAGTGGTTCCGGGAATATGGCTAATGGCATCTCTTCTCGGTTCGTCTCAATTTACTGGTGAAAGAATTATTCAGTCTAAAGAAATGTGTCCACGTATGCAGCTGATCAAAACTCTATCAATAAGCTCATCAAATTTAACGCTATTCATAAGAACTCAACGTCTTTCAATGTCAATACATCCGACTCAACTTAGAAGAGTGATGGTTGGAAGTCTTAAAAAGTGTGACTGAAGGTGTCAACTTATCGCCTGCTCTACTGTGGTGATGCTCACGACGGTCCAAATGTTCTGAACTCTAGATATAACGGGCAAAATTATCACACCATAAAGTTCCACCTTTCGTTTTTTGCACTGTTCAGAAATAATACGGAAAGTAAGCTTGATTTCTCAAAATCGATTTTTTAGCCGGTTTACCTTATTCATTCATCACATTCATCATATGCCAACAAAGCATGCTGATAGGAATTGGACGCACAAGACATTTGCCTACATCATTTAAAGCTGTTAGTCTACTGATGGGTGACTGAGCGAAAGGTTCAATTGGAAAATGTGCAAAAACAAGCAAACGATGCAATTATCAGTAGGTAGAAGTTGGTAGTAAAAAAAAATTCGTTGAAAAGTCATCCGTCAAGTTCCGCAAAATCATAACAGACACCTTTGAACGTCCCGAAAGTATCAATCACAGAACCCTAATGAAAGTGAAACAGTCAGAGCTGTATACGAACACCAAAAAGTTGACTAGAAATATTTTTATTTTTGTCTGAAACTCACAATATCGAATGGTTACAGATGAGTAGTCGGGGGTTTGATTAATTTCAAGTTGAACATCACCCAAACTTGATCGCAACCCTCGCATTCGGATAGACTTCCAAGCCAGCCTCTTTCGAAAGGGCTGAAAATTTAGTCCACATATTCCAATGAAGGAAGTGCAAACCACACACATTTCTACTCTTCACTGTCTCACAGATATTACACGTGATTTACACTAACACACACTGCACACGGAGATAGTAGATATTATGTGAAGATATCATGTGAATGCCTGACTGGAGAATCCGCTGATGAACAGGTAGAGATCATTAGTGCCGTAAATATAAACAGGAGGGTCGCTAGTTTTCTGCATCATTGCTTCTAGTGATGGTTCCCGATGGACGCCAAATATCACGTCATCCAAAGTACTCAGTGATAATTTCTGGCAGGAAAATAGGCGAAGATTACAGAAATTTTTTCATTTCGACATCTTCAGAGTCCATTATCATATCTACAACCTAAATCAGGGTTTGTAATAGCACTGACAACATTATTGCGTCATCATACACTGAAGATACGTAAATGTCGGTTTTGTCTTGAGCCAATAATGAGACTGGATTACTTAGTTTAACGGCTGATCCGTAGTGACATTCGATAAAATAGCACTAACACAAGGCGACGTGATAAGCGCTAGGAATGAGCGGCCTTGAAATCGTTAGAGATTTCATGAAGTACTAGCTTTTGTGATTGCCAACCAAGGGGTTGGAGACGTCAGCAATAAGAAAATTACAATTGATCGGGTGAGATAAGTTTAAACCGATTTTTGTTGATTTGATGCAACAGGTGTATATTTCAATAATGTTCTTCCTCCCCCATAGTAAACGGATTTGCTTCGCTGTAGGCTCCAGTAATAGAGGGTGAAACTGCACTAAAATCTCTCTTAGACTACTCCAGGTAGCAAATGTCAATACTCTGATTCTTTTATACAGCCAACTAATCTTTATAGAGCTGACCGACAAGCACAATATTTATTGTTTTTCAGTTGCAGCCATTCTTGGAGGTTTTGTTATGTCGCTAACAAGTTTGAACTCATTTAGTGGCATTTACTCAAATTTATGGCAGTATCAACAATGTAACGTAGATCTGTTGAAAAATCGTTTGTTCTTCTAGAATCCTGTCACGCAGTTGAGAAGAGAGGGCGCGGTTCGCGATCGGTGTCAGACAGTATGAACAATTTGGTCTGCAGTTTATTCGAAACACATGCTACGAAATGTAAGTTACTTTCGTGGGACTGCACTGAAGAGAACTATTTATGATTGTTGGGAAGATCGATATTTTTTGTAACTCAGGTTTCACTGCGAAACGACCAAAATGCAATCTTAATGCTAAGCTGGGCTGGGCGATCAACTGAATAACTACAAACAAAAGTTGTTTAAACATTAGTCTCACAGATGCAACGAGACAATTATCTGCCAATCTTATAACTCAACTAAAGGAACATAAATTTTCGGTAGAGAGTTAGACACAATTAAGGTAATAGATAGGAAATGGGTGATTTATTGACGTGTATAATAAGAATGGCTGTACACAACAAAGAGTGGATCCTCAACGACTGATCCACTTTTCCTATTCGGCCACATTATCGGAGAGATGAACTGATTTATTCACCGCAATGTCAATGGAAGAAATAAATGGTTAGTTTGAAATTTACACTTTTATAGGTTGCTTAGATGTAATTTTTGAGTAGAATAATGAGCACATTGTCCAACCGAGAAAAGCGAACTTGAAATAATAACACCTTGCTGATGAACCTAGCAAACAGAAAGAATGTGCAGTAATGAAATCGTGATCTATGTTGACAGAAGTGGGTACCAGGGTTGACAAGCCCCAACGAAAATGGGTACTTTTGTACTGAATTGAAACTAGCCCTAGGAAATTACAGTCTGAAACCACCGCGCCATATCGTGCATGTATCAAGAACCGTCTGTTACTCTCATGCTTCCTTAGTAACGGATGAAAAATTCTAAGATTGTCTCATTTTATAGTTGCAGTTTGATTTGTATTTGTGCATACCAACTCGTCCTGTATTAAGCAACAGTACAGATGCGAATAATCCCGGTTGGACATAGGTCATTTGGTGGTGTCGTTTTGTTCGTCCCCTCTACACAATAGCTATGATCGTATAAACAAACTGACAGCTGGCCATAAAAAAATACCTCGATAAACAGTGAAATTCAACGCAAAGTGTTGTTTACGCAAAAGTTTTATTCAATAAGAAGTGACCAAATGTTACGGAAAATTTAGATTGGATTTCTAATTTCAGACAACAATAAGGTTAACCGTTAGGACTTGGTTAGTTTGCACGTAGACATTCATTCTCCGTGTTGGCTATCAGAAACATTGTCAGATATTCCCACAATATTTTAAATCAGAAATCACATGCAATTCAGTCCATCCCTGTTTACCATCATTAGTAACGTTATACGACTTTGGCCATACTTGTAAACAATATACACCCAACTTAACAAAACAAAACATCTCGGTGGAGGCCAGCTTGTACGATAACAGTATGATTGAAATGAAACTATTTCATGACGTAGTTACAAATGTCTGTAAAACAAATGTTTTGGTTTGAAATCGACAAAACATGCATACTGTATAATTGGTCCAATTCAGTTTCAGTAACTTTTTCAATTACACGTCCACTGCATTTCGCATTCGTGGTTTCGACTAATTACATCTTGGCACACAATAAAAAAGGGGACAGTTCAGCCTACCGCATGTGTACGTTTATGTTCAGGCATAAAAGTGTACGGTGCTTCCAGCAAAGTAGGAACGCTTCGAAAACCCCACTATCTTACTGTAGTAACACGGTTGTCAAACGAAATACTTCCACATGTCTGGACACTTGAAATCAAAATTGCATAAAGTAGTTCAACATACGAAACACACCAAATTTTCCAGTGATCGTTAGCTTCTATCATCTCAAGTGGCGCTACCTCAGAGACAACCAGAAACAGATCATTCTCAGGACATCCGAAAAACAGAAACATATTCTTTCTTGTCTGAAGTCGAATATGAGGCTTGTTTCTTGCTTTTGCACTCACATCCATGTTTACATTTTGAATCAGTCGCCATCTGATGACAAATTTTTTTATTCCGCGCAGTACTAAGTTACCTCTGGTTACGAATCGCTGCTTTAATTCATACCACCTGAATGAGTATTTCAGGGTTTTTCACTTTGTTTCTTCTAGCAAAAGCGAAATTCTAGCTCCGACTGAATCCCTTGACACAGCTGGTGGGAGTATCGTAATGATTAAGCGTTTAGCTTAACGAATCTAGAGTTCATTGCCAAGTAAGGGTACTTCAAACAGAACATTTTCGAATTAACATAAATATGTGAATTCGAGAAGGATTGATAGCCTCAAAACTGAAACTGTCCAAAGTTCTAAGCACTCAAGAACTCTGATCATAAAATGACCTTAACATGGATACGGTACATATCAAAATATTTCCATTAAAATCTGAGTGATATTGGTCATACTACAACGAGATTGTCTGACAGACTGCGTGAACGTCATCTTACGTGGTTGAGTAGTGGTGTGATTAGCCACGGTCACAAGCACGATTGTTGCACATTTGACTGACTCTAATCATTCTGTCAGTAAGAAGGACGCCTTTCAGATTGTTTACTGAGTGTCAAGGGATCGATCAAAGATGGTAAGATTCCGAACGTTGACCGTTGCCGAAGCCATTGGGATCCGCCTATAAAACCCTGACATCTGCTCTCAGAATAGGTTCGTGCGAACACTTAATCTACCCTAGTCCACAATCAATCAAGTCTACAATTTGGAACAGCGATTGCGTAAATGATAACAAACACGCCGTCTATTGACCGTTTTTCTGACTCACCCCAGTCAATGTTTTCATATTTATTGTGTTGTAATTAACTTGATGATCAAACACAGAAAACATGTCTTGTTCACTAATTTGTCGTTCTCATGCTTCCGGAAGCAAGACCATCCGATACAAAACCGTAAGCCACTACAAGGCTTTCAGTCAATTTTCCCACTCTTTTTTTGCCTCGCGGTCTGTGATTAAAGAGAACTTTCAGTGATATGCAGCGTAACGGACTTGATTTAGTTGAAAAGACATTTGGAAAAAATATAAACTTTGGTTGGATTCTAGGCAACGTTGATAAATATCGTCATGAGCTGTTTAAACAGTTCTGTCTGAACAGTCAATCCTCTGAATTGTTTGGTTGATTTAATGTGACAGAGTGGGTTGATCTAAGTTCTAAGCTGCTGGAGTGACTCCGCAGTTCAGTCGGTATAGCCGTTACTACTCTGTCGCTGGTTTGAATCAAATCACAATCCAGACTTTTGTTTCTCGGCCTCATTTAAATTAGGTTTTTATTTTGATGACTGAATCTGTTGGTGCTTGTGTTTGTGTAATTCTCATAATTGCGCCAAGTACTTTCTAGGCTGGCATACGGTGATGTTTTTGTGATTTGCTTTTGTATACCTGTCAATTTTAAAACATAAACTTTTCCGCTTATCTTTCTAACTGTATAATTTCTGCCGTGCTGACAAATGAAGAACATAAGACTTCATGGTAGAAGACTGTGGTGAAAATGACGAATACTATCAGGGGAACCGTAGACGAGTTAGCCAGGTTGAGCATTGTTGCGCATTGTAGCGCATAGACATCCAGTTGTGCGAGCTCCCTCAATAGCCCATCAAATAAGTGCGAATCATGTGAGTTAGTTCGTGCTATATTAATGGCACCATAAGTGATAAGTTCACTGGTAAGTAAGAATAGCAGAAACCTGAACGACGTAGGCCCGGGATGTCAACGAGCTTGCAAGAATGTCATAACAACTGAAAATGGACAGGACCTAGTACTGCAGAGTAAAGAAAAAGAGGTATAACTGAAGTGTTCATCATATGGGCTCACTGCATTTGCCATATGGCGAAAGTACACGAAACCTAAACGACAGGAGTGCCATTAAAATGGTTGGGGACTAGTGACAGGTTGAAGAGGGTTAAGAATATGCCTATGTATGAGAGTTACCGTTAGCTTAAGACAAACGTAAACAATGGGTGAACAATGAGGACGTATTCGCATAGTCAACGTGTCAATCAGATTAACAACTTGCTTACGTGTAAGTTTGTTAAGAATATAAAGTAAACAACATGTAAATAATGGCGTTCCGCGCATTACTGTAGACTTTTCACTCAATACCTTCCGAAAATAAGCATTAAACTTCAGTGCAGCTCATCCAAGAACCTGTCAGTAGTACAGATCCTGTCCACTGCAGAGTTCCAAACGTTACTCACAAACGAATGTGGTTCAGAACTTGCATGTGATAAGTAAGTTTTGTCTAATTTGTGATCAGCGGCGACATAGTCAGCAGAACTGTCCCATGAAAGTGTAATCAAATTTCAAATCCCGACCTTGAAAAGTATATGCACACCTGACGAGCTTCAACAACAGCAAAATTCCTCTATACTGTTTCTTTCTCAATGAGGGTAGGTGAGAAGTCGGTGGGAATGTGAAACCTGCGATCAAATGTGGATGATGTTTATTTTAGATCAGCAAAAATGCACTACCACTTAGTGGCGATAAAGAACAGACAGTGGCGCATACATAACGAAATCAACCCAAAACCATACCCTATACACATGCGCACAACTGAGTATAGTGTATTACTGGCATATACATACAAACCTATTGAAACATTCACAAGCATATAAGAATTGAATACGTACGCGACATAAGAGTTACATCATACTCGTAGTTAGAATGAGACGGTCTACTGGATTCGTCCTCGTAAATAGTGAACCCACCAGACTGCGTGCTTCAGCTCTTGTACAATATTAGTTGTCTCACAGTCATGCACCAAACTACACAGGGCGTTTACTAAGTGAATACCTCAAATAATGCAGCTCCTTTCGTTTGTTGCTACCCTATTAGATTTTCTGTCTGCTCGGTGGTTGTGGGCGCAAAGAAATGAACAAAGAGCAGTATGCATGTAAATCCTTCTGGATATCGAATCCAGTACACCTAGGTCCCTGAAAATATTTGAAGATCATATAAACACAAGTGCGGTTACTTGGAAATCAAAATAGTTAGTTTGTAACTCGTTGAATGTTATATCGTTATGTACGTTTTAATCCGAACTGACTGACACAGAACTGCCACATTCTTCGTGTAAGTGGGAGTATTGGTGAATCACCGTCATACACCCTGTGGTGATCCTATGGTTTTGTGATCTTCGTGACTAAATTAAAAATAGAAGCATGCCAACTAGATCTACGTTATTATGATGTGAAATCATCGCATTCAGTCACTTTTACAAAATTGGAGAGTTAATTGTGAACAAATAGGGATGTTAATTTTGCATTTCACTGATAGCTGTTCTGGCTTTAGACAAAAAGAATGTTGTCATGCGCTATGCCCGATAACCGCCATCAGCTACAGACGATTGCTTCATTGATAAAGGAGAGATGAATAACGTTTTATATAGACTTCCCCCATTCGTATTTAATCGTTTCAGCCTTGATTTATCTCACTCTCTACATCTCGCTCCTAACGTTCGTTTTAACAGTTAACATTTTTTATGATATTGTTGCCATCATTAGCGAATACCTATGTACCGTGGACTCACAAACATTCTTGTGACGTGTACTGTAGGGTTACTGTTCAACATATTTGGTTTCAAACATTTGCGGCAAATGCTCCTGCTGACTCTCATATAACAATAAGTATTTCCATTCTAAATACGTTGCGTTGCTGAATTAGTTTTACGGTCACCTGACGTCCGTTTTCAACCACACTTGAATACAAAACTACTGATATTTCTAGACATGCAACCCCCCTAGCAGCTAAGCTACAAAAATGAGCATGCTGTCGTTGTCGCTTGCCTAAGACTGTCCCATACCATTCTCTTAGTAAAGTCTTTTCAAAATTAACAATTCTGCTTAATCGCATGCCGGCTATTCTAATCTATCCCGTTGAAACCGTTGAAATTAAAAAACACATAAGTAACCACATTCTTTCGAGCGACGAAAGACTTACCTGTGTAAGTTATGAATTTGAAAAAATGGAATGTTCAACTTCTCTGGTTCCTGTATCAACCGGTTGATTTGCGCCCAGTTCTCTCCACATGGATCTCACAGTATGAATGTAGTTAATAAAGCCTGAAGCTGTTGGGACGTTTTTCGTCAAATATACTTCAAACTTGACCTAATATTCGTTCCACGTACTCCAGGGACGCTTTCGGACCTGCTCAGAATCACTGAAACTTAGCATGCTCACCTGCTTGTTTCTGCAGGGATACAGGTTTCCTTTCCCTTCTCTCTTCGCTTTCCACTCTACTGTACAACCAGAGCACGTCCTTCTGTACCAACTTCACCTCACTGGTGCGGGCCTCTCATTTAGTTTTGTGTGATAAACAATAGTTTTGTTCCAATTTTTGTTAACCTTTTCAGCACCACAACGATCCAACCAACTCAATTATTTCGCATTCGAGTCCAAATGTTAGATATTCATAATCCCTGAATGTTTAAACAAGATTGGCAAGAGTTATGGCGTAAACACAAAGAAAATGTTGTCATATGGCCTTGTGGTCACTCCTGACTAAATGTGTTTTAATCGTCAACTCGGGAAAAGTGCTGGAATCTCAATCCCCTAGTACTGTTGCCGTTAGTCGACTCCTTCAACTACTGGCCGAATTAAACTTTCAAATTGAATCTTCCCGTTTAATTGTACCAGAAAATCCCTGCCAAACACACCAATAGTAGCATGCTTCACTTCTAAAATTACCTTATGTACACTGAAACCTCTTAGTATGAGGAGTCCCTGTGGCTTACTCACCTGCTTTCTTATACTGCTGTAATGTCCGTCGTCAAGCCTGACAGAAGAAGGGCCTCTGTAGGCGCGTGCGATTGGCGACTTAATTCTTTCATCCATGACGGAACGACTCCGAAGCTGAACGACTCCCAATTTACGCTCTACTCAGTTACACTTAATCTAATGCGGCGCTATTGTCAATAGGATACTCTCAGTCTGTCTACCCTCCGGATCAATTATGCTGGGGATTATGCCTTCTATTGACATGACCCGCAGTAACTAGACCGAAGTGATGGGAACAATGGTCTTTTTTGCAAACTTTTCCTCTGAGAGTTCATTACTGTTATTGTTCGCGATACACCTGTTGTTACACTGAGCAATCCAAACCTCATCATCTCTCCCTGTTTTATTTTTGCGGAATCCAGGAGCGATTCACGACCCACAGACTGAACCTGAGGACTCCACTATCTGTCGTAAATCTCCAGCTGTACCTTAGTATAAACAACAGGCCTGTAATTTTTTTTTTGAAAACTGTTAAATGAGCGGATCTTCATCGTGTCTCACTATTCCACAAATAGCCGAACCACGTCTACTCGTGGTCCCAACATTTTGAAACAATTGTTTCGCGTTCATAGACTCGAGTCCACTGAGAGGATTTGCAATTTTCCATTCTGCCGGGTCGTCAGCTGTAAATATGATACTACTCGGAATAAATGTTCTGCAGCCCCTGGAAACCGATTCTGCTACATGAGGATGGTGATCTCAACTATGATAGATCTACGTCTGCATGTACGCCCCTGACACTCACTCACCCTCATTAGGTTTTTGAGGACAAATCGTTCTGGAATGTCCACCAGTCTCAAGAGCTAAACCACATATTCACTACAGTGCTCTGAATACTCTTTACCCTCTTTTACAATAGACTAGACAATACATCCGTCGAACATGTTCTCGTTTTAGCAACAGCCGACTTGCCTCTAATCTGAAAACTTAGAACATCTCTCATCAATAGCTTTGTCGTTTTGTTCCTTCGCTCGAACAAACGTCTCCACGTAAATATCGTTAGCCACCAGTTCAATCTCTCCTGATTTCTTAATCCGCCTCCCTTCAGTTGATCGATTCGACATCCGACCTGTAATCATTTTCTCTTTCACTTATTCACAGACTTATTTACATTTCCTTTACGACCTTCGCAAGTTGAAACGCATCAGATTAGCGGTGAAGACACTTGGTTCAGTTAGAACCTTGAAAGTGGATGTATACTCTACCTGAGCGAGTTGGTCTCGTGGATGAATAGGTTTGGTTGTTTCTTTTCTCCTTCTCATCTCGCGGCCTCCATGCATAATTGTCAGCATACGGCTAAGCATCAGGCAGCTACCCAGGAGTTTCTCAAAGAAAGTTACAGCTTCCGTCTACTTGGAAGAAACTGATGCGGTGTGAAATTTGGGCATCTGCCCTGGATTGTTCTAGCGCCTCTACAAACGCTCGTGGAGTTTGCTGTGCATGGCTTCTGTGAATCTATATAATGAAAATGTTCCACACAACGACCACACTTTCTACATTCAGCCCTTATCTCTCAGGAACATCTGCAATTTCAGCGGCTGCAATAGGGTTAGCTGGACACCCGGGTAACTTTTCCAAAAAAACAAGAGACTAGAATGATTGAATCAAAATGCCTAGACTTAAAATCTGTCAAGTGGGGTAGACGGCTGACCAAATCGAACAGCTGACTGAGAGAAAAACCAGTGTATCAGTTTACATGCATGTTACAGGGAGAACATCCTGTAGCTGTTTCATGGAGATAACTGAGCTTCATTGACGTAACCATTGCCGGTAACTGGTAAATCTTTCTCATGTTCATGTACGCGATCTAACAGACTGGTTATTCTTCACTTGCGTTAAATAGATGTGATAACACTATCGCGCTTTAAAGCGACTAAAAACACATGGAAAGCATTCTTGTCAATCCGACGCAAACATTAGACATTTCTACTCAATGTGTAAAGTTTGCCAGGCAGAAAATTGGTTCTGTTTATTTTGTTTGCACAAATCCCCAAAATTCTGGATTAACAATCCAGCCATATGTTCGAGGTTTGCAGAAACGCAACAGTAAACCCGGTGTATGACTCAGCTGCACGTGAAGTTTTTCACTTGTAGTAGGGTTGTTCTGCAAAACCGGTTTGCTATTGCATCGTGACCACGCATTCAATAGTACCTCCTCAAGTTGACGTTGTTTGGGCCCACGACCGAATCAGAACAAGACAACTTACACATTTCAACAGTTGTAAGAAAGTTGGTAATCGAAATCTATCAACAAAGTTGTAATTATTATTACAAATAATAGGTGGATGGCCGATTTGTGACGTCTCAGTTCGTCCATCATTCGTGTGTAATTTGTTGAAGTTTTTTGCAAAGACACCCAAAAACATTAGACTTTCCCACCGAGAAGAGAATAAACACCCAATAAATTATTTATATATACCCTACGCCGTTAGGCCAATTAATGCGCATTTGTTGTCGTCAAAATGAAATTTGTAGCCGCTTCACAGAACAGTTACAGTCGTCTCTATATTCAGCAAAATTTATACGCAAACGAGCTGGGTAATATTCTGAACGTTCAATGTAACAATCAGGTACCACTGGGTCTATACGCATTTTGGATTGGTTTTTTGCCAAATGTGACGCAAGTGTTTGTATGTGTAACACTACTCGTCAGTTTATTGTGTAAGTTAGCTTCAGAAAAATGCTGGAATGGCCTACACTGACAATACTCGCATCTAACCTGTTAACATCTTGATACCATCACCGAGTCAGAGATTATAACATTAAAACGTTGAGATCGGCATCATACTGGCTGTGCGGAAAATAAACCGGTGGATCAGTATGAATTCTTTACGACTGTCCTCAATAGTACGACCAACACACACGGTAGAACGATTTAAAGTCAAACGTTCTACTCCCTACTGCAACATTCTGTAAGCTGTCGGTAATAATATTCTTGCATAATTAAACTTATGACAACCTTAACAATCACCGTTTGTTGAATAATATTACAAAAATTGTAATCAGTGGCATAAAAAGATTCCGGCAAAAAAATGCGTTCACGCAGGAATAACAATTTCTGTACTTACCAGTGTTACTATTGGATTCTGACTTAAACTGTTTGAGAAACCATGCCGGGTTAGTCGGTCCTCTGGAACATTTGTTGAATTCCATTTGTTGCAGTGGGACGAGTGGGTAATCGCGTCTAAATGTTAAATTTCCGAGCTGCTGGTGTGACTTCGTACCTTAGCTAGTAGAGTGTTTGCCGCGTACAGGCATACTGTTCCTGTCGCTGATTCGAATCCAGCTGAACCCTTGACTTTTCACGATTGGGTTTCATCTAAATCATCAAATCAGCCAAACTACTCATTAGTAATTCAAACTATTTTATTCACGAGTCAGTCATTATCGTCATTTCTGCAATCTGACACTCCGGTCTTCATTTAGATCACGGATTAGGAATTATTAACGCGGTAATATTTCACGCTGACAGGACGTCCGATAAGAGTGACAGTTCAACACATTACCCCCACAATTCACTAACCGTTGTCAAGCCTACCCATCCTGTATAATCCATAATCTGATGCTTGTCAACTCAGAGAATCAGCTACTCGATGTGATTTATCAGCCTCCCTTTTCCAACTGCGCTCGAAGTGAACTAATCATCACTCGACTGAAAAAAGATGGCTTTACTAGGATATCTACATGTCCTTGTGACAAGAGATTTCAAATGAACATAACCCAGCTTTCCTGCTCACTTACGCATGGGGTCTGAGGGTTGAAAACCTGCACGACTCTCAAGTCATTGATCTTCTCCAGTCAAACCGAACATAGTTGTGATTATACACAGCTCGATGACCTTTTTACTATTGATCACTCGATAATATATTAACTTGAAGTAGCTTGACCCGCGAGGATTAATTGGTCATGCCGTTATTGTGTTTGATTTTATCTGCAGCAACGAGCTTATCCACCGAGTCAGAACTCAACATAGAAGAACGAAAGTAAGTATTCCAATGTTTCATATCTCGTCATTGACGTACGATTGTTCTCCTCCGCCGTGCTCTGCTGATGATCCTTGACCAAGGATTTATGGCCCCATTGCCCCTATTAATGCGGTTAGCAAACCATTCTTGTGATTAAGCTTTGAAAGATTTCCTGTTGTATAATCAGGTTGATCAACAGGAAAGAAAAAACGTGAACGTTCTTCGAGACATCTTGAACTAGATCTGATACAAAGTCGTATGCTCGCATTTGAAATCGATACAAAACTTTGTCTGTGGAAGACTGAGTCTGTTATTTCCTAAGGCTCACAAGTCGCTCGTTTTCTAGTAACAAAACCCTGTTCCGTTTCACCTCTTTCACTCGCAAAACAAAGTGTGTACCGTAAATGATGTTCAACAGGCCCTACGAAGGCTGACACTGAATCTGCCCACATGTTCGTTGAACACTACGATAGCATCCTTATATAATCGTTTATTGCGCCAAGCATCATCCCAGCCGTTGTACTACCGAGGCGTGTATGCTCAGTGGACACGCTTCCTCTGATTGCATTAACCAGGCAACGTAACTTCAAAAGTGGTTCAGGTGGATTAGACAGAATCTCTTCTCTAGTTTGACTTCAATGTGCCGAAGATGTTGCTAGCCTCCTGAGCATGACCCATATAAAGGGCACTTATGTACAACAAACTTATCATCCGCGGCTGATCATAGGACGCAATCAGCCAATCTCATCACAGGACTGGATTTTGTATATCTAGATTTTGCCAAAAAGTTCGACTGAGTAAACCGTGTCATGCTGCTGCATAAAAAGATTATCCTGTACTGCCACAAAGGCAAGCAACTACCGCCGGCAAAAGACCGTATGCGGACAGTTCTACCACTCGGCAGATGCGCGATGAGCGAAGTGGTTGATTTCACCAAACACAAAACGTAAAAATGAAACCTGATCGCAAAACCAAACGGTACCGAGAAATTTTTACGAAGCTTGGGTATACGATAATAGAACGGCAAAATTATGCGAAATCGGAGAAACGGAACGACAGTGACCGTTCCTTGAATGACTACTATGAAACTGGTCAGTTATTTATACGATCCTCAGTGACCAGAAATGATGCTACCAATAGTAATCACGCCAATAACGAAAACCATTATAATGAGGGGTTTGTGGAACGCATCAGATGCACAGACTCAGAATGCCCAAAACTCTACATCGACTTTGGGGGAAGACATTACCAAAATATCACGAGTGGTTAATCGATTCACATCATATCGGGAACTGGCGCACAGGAATTCTACCTTCATGTGACAATATTTAAACAGTCCCACCAAACTTTCTTTTGGAATCACCACTTTGGCAACTACTGTAGTGTTGCCACATTCTTGACCAATTTTGAGAAGCCGTTACGTGCTGCAACGATTCCGCCCATATAATCGACGCAGATTTGTGTTGTGAGTCATGCAAGTTTGGTCTGCTTTCCGTAGCTTAAATCTCACGTCCTTCTCAGGCAAAACATACGTCCACTACACCTCATGAAGAGATCTTTGTATGTTAACATAAGTCTACATTATCGTCAAAATTGGATTGCGGCCATCGTTCAGATTCTAGTTATGTTCTAAACCCGGTTGGACCAATCTAGTGCATGCTTATTCGATGGTCACTGTAAGATAATGCAAGCTGAAGTTTACCCACTGGAATGATGAATGCCACAAGACAGAGGTACAACTACTCTAACATAACTAATGCTGAATTACTCGACAGTAACGGGTTGACTCACCGAAGTAAAAGCCCTAAACATAAACGGGGAGCCGGGTCTCAGTGTGGTTTTGCCTTGGTCGTTTGCAGGACTTGGTTCACTTATGCACTGGAAGTGAAATAACTGTAAATTATGGTTCGGATATAGAGTAGCTGGGAGTTACAGATGAAAATACGGCAAAAGATCCGAATCAGACTGTCACGGTTACTTAGACGCACTCTGAACTGGTCAATACCTACCCATCTGGCTGACATTTTTGTTAGCACGCACTACTTGTAACCGAAGGGATTAACAGGTTTCCTGAATCAACGATCCTCAGAGATTCTCTGGATATTTTCAATCGGGACTCAGAATACTACTCCCTAAACACCATGACTGCGTGCGTGCAGAATATTCAAACAAGAGGGATTAATCACCGGCAGAAGAATATTTATCAACCATCTCTATCCGATGTGCAACAAGCTTAGATGTCCATTGTCGCCGTCTTCGTAGATCAGATGAGCTGCTTCAGGCTAGTTTACTTCCACCTCAATGTGCATCCGCACTCCCAAAAGTGATTGGTTCCATTCTCACAGATAAATATTTCAGTGTACAGTGCGTAATGAAACAAAAATTTGAAGAATGTGTAGCCGATATCGTTACAATGGAAAACTGATTCAAAGCCCAGTACATTCAGTTGAGTGCTTCTACAAGGTTAACTCATCTTTTGCGAGCGTAATGTGAATGGATGCTGCGAGTAATTTAAAATCGTTTTGACAGCATTTATAATTCGGTTGTTTTGACCACAGTATTCTGGATAGCAGTCTGAGTGAATCAGAATCCTACCAAGATTGCTGCAGATCGCGCGAGGACCTAAAGTGGGCTAACCGAGATTAATCGAATCCTTGGGTGTAAGAACCGTGAATACTGATCGTCTATGGTGTTTAGACTGTCAGTCGACATAGACTAAAATTGAAACTTCATTATAACAAAGAACTCGCTTGATAACATTAACGACACTTATGTGTAACTGTGACAGGTACGGAGTAAAATGATTTTTCCGGCTTGTTCTCAGACTTAAAAAAGAAGCACAACCTTCTTGAAACAACCTCGCATTTTTAATACAGTATATGGAACGTGGCAAAAATATGTGCTCTGACTTCAGTGTCATATTCCATAGTTTTGTATGTGACGAGGTTCATTAATCTACCATAAGTGATCACCTTACTTATATGATTGAATTAGTTCTCCGCTAAAAATAGACGTTAGCACGGCCGTTGTCACATTATGGAACTAACATTTATTACTTCGGATGAACAAGCGTATCGTCAAGATGTATATCACTGGGATAAATGTGAAGTAATGCAAGGCTTACCACAAAGAAGTGAATCATAGTGTGCGTTTGACCACAAAAGTTGGCGAACGGAGTTGCCGTACAAGGTGAAGTACTGTGGACGGCATTCAGTAAGCAGTTAAAAAAACCATGTGTCCAATTCTCCCCTACGTGATGAGTCAACGCCGAAAAGTAGTCTATATTAAGCGAACTGCCAAACTTTTCAGTGGATAGTCCAATTTGATAATGAATTCGGTTCACATAGACAGAACATATAAACCCGTAAGGTGTTCGTGACGAAGAGTAAATCGAACGATTAACAGTGGATTAGTTATGTCTGTTATTGGATCATCTGAACACGGAACTCATTTTATCGAGACAGTTGGGTGTACAACAGAACAACCATGAATTGAATATCCAATCGTACCCTACCACTGAAATTTACTTAATTCATGCAAATCTACTATACCGATGTAATTTTGTTCAGACACTCGATTGGTCACAAGTGAACAAACTCTCACGTACACTTCCATCTCTCCCGAACTACAATATTTGGCCCACATCTGTTCCAAGTCATCACGTTTCAGCTATCACTTTGACCAAGACTCACCGGTACTAAATTCCAGCATCGTAAACAGTCCCAAATAAATGTCGAACACCAGCAGTAAATGTTCGATGGTCGCACGTTGAATTGTCCGAAATGTTTCGTTGGATCTCTTGGTTGACGGTGTATGTTGCTGACATTGCTGAAAGTAAGTCTTTCGACTGCTTTAAGAATATTTTGCGCGGTCATCCAAATCAGAAGAAACAGGATATATGTGGATTAGATCTGATAACAACCAACTTATCATTTTGACCATTCAATGGCATAACCCCACGGGATGCTTGACATTACAGTCGAGACTAACCTCCCTACCGACATGTTGAGCGAGTGAAATATGGAGTGTATGAATAGCTGTCAAGGACTCATTAGGACTCAAAAATGATTCCTCTCAGTGGCTTAACATGAATAATTATGGATGGTCACCAATCATGGTGGCTACTCGCTAGCAGGAAACCAGTTCATTCAGTTTATTCCAGTGGCAATTCGCAGATTTACTTCACTTAAATTCATCGGTGCTAAATGAGATCATTCTGAGTTGCCAACATGGGCGGACCTCAAGTAGGAATAAGTGAACAGAAATGCTGTATAAAAACATTTAATGTGTGCACAAATTTTACAAACCAGTTGTTTAGTACAATGAAAAGTTGTACAAAAATTCCTTGTGCGTAAATAAGGAAATGAAAGCTATATGTAGACTATGGAAAAAAAATTGCAAACCAAATCCGTTCATTCTGTACGATTTCCTCTAATTTATAAACTTCAGGGCAGCTTGCTTTATCTATTTCCATCAAGGTCACAACGACCACAAACTAGCTGAACAAACTGCGGAATACTCAGTAGACAGTATTGACAACTCCAGCAGGACATCAACCAACTTACTTTTGCAGACAAGCTTATGGAGAACCGTC
>JTDE01004693.1:0-12499 GCA_014338405.1 Paragonimus skrjabini miyazakii | reverse complement strand
GATACGACGTGAACGTTTCATAGCTAAGTTGAAGACTCCATGAAGTTTCCATAAATGAAACAATTATTATCTACTGAATGTATGGCCAACCAAAAACATCGATGGTAACTTCTTTTCGTATACAAACTATTCACAAACTGTTGTGATATAGAAATAAATAAAGACAACGTTCACTGGAGTAAACCCAATGAACCCGTCACACTTTTTGCTGCCTTCCGGACAACTGAACCACTGTCCTATTAGGGTCTGCGCACAAATGAACTTTACAATGAGTATACTGCTGATCAATTGTATTAGGAATACTTTCGTAGACGGATTTCCTGAAGGCAACAAGGGTCGTTAAGTTTGACCCACTAAGCCGTACTTTAATGATAACTTTATGGACAAACGAGATAACTCATGTGCATATGCGCATGTATTTGCTAAAAACATCGTTCATTCGACATACACATGTAAACTCCAGTATATATGTATTCTGTGAAATATATTTCCTCGGTTGTGAGTACATACACATTATTACTATTCTAGTTTCTAAGCTCGGTGGTTCTCATGCTCAGATGTCTCCAGCAGCATGTGTTGAAATCATCGTTTTCATAGATGAAATACCTTAGCATAAGTTCCACTGTTATGTGAGAGATGCTTTCATCAACGTGACGAAGATGTTTGAACAAAACAGTCTCAACAATTCACTTCCGATTTTGCAGGTTGAAGATAGGTGGGATAACGGTCGAAATCGTTGTTAGTCAATTTCCTATCATTCGTCGCCACACGCTTGAAATTTTCTTCATATGCATAGCTCTCCAAAGTTGCTGTCAAGATTGCAGAAGCGAACCAACCTGCAACTTTTACTGCTTTCACTGCTCAATTGCAAGCCACAGTTTCAAATGTTTCGTCTACTGGATCAACCGCATTTTCCACAGCACAAACGCAGACCACTATAATTTGTTTTTGTCAATTTGTCCAAAAATACAGCAGAATGCTTTGTTTGGGTGCACATAACTACACAAAGAAACGGGACAACCACATATGAATGAAAACATCTGTACGTTGTCCAACTTTCCTAGTTGGACTATTTCACGTAAACCACACATGTACTAGCTTCTGTTTCCTCGCTGGCAGGGGCAATGAAAAGGTTGCTATCGTAAGTAATCCAGGTGATTACTGTCGTTTGCAGTTCACTTGTCTTCATGTGCAACAGCCGAACGCTGACACGAACTCATGGTCGTCGTTCATCAAATATTGCTGTATGAATTTGGGCCCACTAGGAGCTGTTGGTGATCTTAATTCGGAGTACCCTTCTGTCCGTAGATTTTTGCTACTGTCTTTGCGTCGCGGCCAACACTTAGCAAAATGGAGTATGGAAACTTGAAGTTGTTCGACAGTGAAGACGAAGTAGCCAAGTTGAATGGAATTGGAATCAGCATGACTGGCCAGGTCCTTCCGGATGTTTCCAAAATTCCACGCAATATCCACAACCTACAAGATTATCGTCTTACGCACCCCCTTTGAAATACAACGCGACACACAATATTGTAACTCAGGGACAACCCAGAAGCTATTTCTCCGGAATCGCTAGAGGTCGTCAAACTCGAACTGAATCATGTCCTCCCATTTGAAGCAAACTCTCCTCGGTCTCCTCTGTTACAGACGATCCTAAATGTCATTGCGTAATTAAAATCAAACTATTGATTCCCGTGCGGCAAAATGTGTCAACCTCTCCCAACATTTCCAGATAATATTTATTCACGACTTCCTTCTAAAGTTACTTTCTAATTTTTTCCTTTTGAACTGGAAATAGCACTTAGTATTATCTTAGTCAAGCTCAAAATGACAGACAACAGATGATTCCCACACAACTCACTAGAGATACAGCTATAACTTCAGTGTCTCAAACATCTACTTCATCTAAGCTTTATATCGTTGAACCTTCAAACGCAAGCCTACACAATAGGTTACTTGATTTTGTTCGTCTATCCGCCTGACAACAAGGTAGATACTTTCCATTTCGTGCAACTAGACGTTCCCGCAAGCATACTGCTTCGAACATGTAACGCATCACACAATAAATAAACTGTTTTGGAGCGCCTAACCAGTGCGAAGAGAATTAACTGATAGTCACCCTACATTTCCTCCAGTCATCTGATTAATTCGTTCCATGCCCAGCGATGGCCTACGGAACAGAAATTGTTGTGGACGTTTTGCGCAATCCTCCTAGTCAGTTGCATGCGATATTTTCCCTTTTGATGTGAAACCAACCAGCCGTCAATTCCCTGCGACTAACAGAATCTCAAATCAACGTTGCATAAACGCATGATCAAATCTTCATCTATCAACATTTCATTAGCGATGAGAAGCTTTGCAACCGTTTCCCACTGCAGTACTTCTAAGCGACTATCACAAATTCCGAATGATCGGTTAGTAGATTAAGCCATGTATTGTCCATTATTTCTATGACGTCTATCAAAAAGCATAAGCACTTTGCTTAAGTGAAGCTCCTGTGCGATTTAACCAACTTACCTCAGTGACAAAACAATGAGTACCCCAAATAGTATGCAATCCAGAGATCGCCACACGTCCTAGTGGGAAATTGAGCACCCTGACAAAACCAATGAAAAGCTGCAATTGTATCAGCGACCAGAAAGTTGTAGGCGCTGTCGGACTGGAAAACCCGCAGGTTGGCCATGTTTGTTCTATCAATAAACTATGCAAAATAGTTGACATTCGATAAAATATAATTGGTAGTGAGATTTTATTTCATATCAATATACTACTTGTCAAAGAAAATCACCAGTTCACTAGTGATATTAATAACAATATTTTTGTGTAATTAACACCTGCTCTAGTGATCAGCTCAGTAGAGTTGAGTGTGGTCGACTTGAAGAAAAAAAGAGGCTATCCAAATGAGACAAAGCTAAATATTATAACGCTGCAGAGGTTTACATGTTCTCTTTCTACATGGCATTAATCGGGAACATATGTGGTCTTACTGTGCCCTTCATATTAGACTAAATTTATGATGATAAATCACTCTTTCTGAAGTAGGTGAGGAGTCAGCATGGTCTCAGACAGACCTGTTCATTAAAGATAGGTCGTTTCCAATTCCTCCAAATCAAGTGACGAATGAGAAAAGAAATCTCTGTAGTGAAATTCGATTTCAAGAAGAGTTCTTTTTGCCCCGCACCTAATGCATGTGACTGTCACCACCACAAAATTCGTACAAAGACAGTTTGAAGTTGTCTTCGGTCGAACAGTCATAAGTGAAAAGGGTACCTTCTCACACGCAAGTGTAAATTCGGTTATCGCCACTATCAACATTCAGTTGTAAACCAAGGATTTGTGAACCATGGAAAATAGTAGTTAACCATAGTTTTCACTGACAAGAAGACATATCGTCTGGATGACAAAGGTGGTTCATATTAGTACTGAATGTTTCAATAGGCAAGTTGAGTGCGTGAGAGTAAATTCTTCCCAACCGATGATGATCAGAATACAGTAGTTTACGTTAAAACAATTTAACACATCACGTCAACGAGAGACAGCGGTATTTGTCGAACGTGACGTAGCCGGAATCATCGATCAATCATCGCAAAAATTTGATTATTTTTGTTTTTTCTGGCATCTCTTTTCGAGTATCGTTTTCATTATAATTTGTAAGTAGTGCATATATTTGTCACGGCCAAAATCAGAACGTCGATTAAGCTTTCATGAAGCAACCGTGTTGATCGATGCGTCAATAAACTCGCATAAGAAAGAAGTAAATTATCATGCACAAACGCTGAGATATTTCTCACTATGAGTAATGTTTGGTAGCCGTCTCGTTATTTCCTATCAATGATCTTACAATTAGGACTTCCCTTCATGTCGAAATCATAAAAATCATCAGCCTGTTGAGTGATATATTGATTCTTGTTGAGCACTAAGAGATTTTTGTTATGATAACATGAACAAAACAGAAAATTGATCCCTGAGAGCAGGTTACACATACATGGTGTAAAGAATGGAAACCGATCTTTTATCTCAAACCAAAATTAATATAACAAACTTCTTCAGTTGATCATTATTTTCACAGGCTGAATGAATACTAGCAGTATCAGTAAACACGTAGAATATAATTCCGACAAAATATATTGCATGCATTCGCGTGTGCGAACATCCGGAGTCCAATTAACGACATGCCACCTTCATATTAGTGTTATCTTCTGAAATATTGTCAAGGGATTATTCTTTTCTAAGACTGGGGTTCGGAAATTGAAAATCTACGTACAGGTGGAATTAACTGTTGACATGGGTGTAGAACGTGAGGCACTTGGCCGCAAGCTCCAATCCTATTGATTTGGGATTGTTCCTACCCCGTCAGTGATATCCACACAACAGAGTAAAGATTTGGAATACCGAAGATATAGTCTGTTTGACGAAGACCTGCTTTTATGTTTCACACATGTTTATTCACGTTCTGCCGAAATTGTTGTCGGTGAATGTTTTAACCAAGCAACATGCATTCTGTAGACAGTCATTGTCCGCTTAAATAGGATTGGTTATTGATGGTCTGTATTGTTCTATTTAAACACCAACCCAGCTGGTCGTCTGTGTTCAGCGTTCGTTCTCGCATACGAGCATGAGTTGCTACCAACCAATCTTCACTGTCTACCTCATTCTGGTCGGCTTCAATTCGCATCTCACATGTGCAGTCTCTGAAACAGTTGGTCCGTCCAGCGTAGCGCAAGTCAGCAGAGCTTGTCCAAAAGATCAACTGAGGTGGACTTCATCAGGCACCTCAGACTTCACTACAACCGAAAAGCCTACCTATTCAGACTCTTTGGACGCGTGCAAGGAAGTGTGCAAACACACAAACGGTTGTGTTGCAGTCAAGTGTGAGTTCAGCCTTCTGTTTGACAAGAAATGGTCCCGAACCAAAACAAAGTTCACTTAAACCTTCATTCCCCATGTACACTTGTAATTTACATCAATATGCCGCTACGATTTCAGGAAGCAAAATGCGTCCTTGTATTGCAGCAGTCACTTCAATATGGGAACGTTGGCGTCACGGACAACCGAAAAGATAATGGGACGGTTCTTCATATTCTTGTCTGCAAAGGTAAGTTGGTTGATATCTCACAGATGTTGTCATCACTGTCCAATGGATATTTCACAATTTGTTTGTAGTGTTTGTAGGTGATTTGTTCTTGGTTGAAATAGATAGAACGAGTTGCATTGTAGTTCCAATATCGGGAGTAGTCGTACCAAATAACCTGTGAATTTATTTCTTATTTTCTCACTACAATCTATCTGTAACTTCCCTGTCTTCATTTTCGCGCAAAACGTTATTGTTCACATGTATATTCCACTCTCTGTAACTGACCTGTGAATCTTGCTCAGATATAAAGCGTTTTTACTACATCGCCTTTCTGTTCACTCATTCTCACTCGGGCTCTGCCGACTACGGCAATTTAGAACGATCTCAGTTAGGGCAGATAGATTTAGGAGAAACAGATCGATAAATTGCCGCTGGAGTGTACTGAGAATACTTATTCCTTTCCGATAAACCTTTGCTCTAGTGGATGGTCACTCAACTGGACTGTGGTTACCTATGTGAAGGTACTATGGTTAATCGCGTGTTGACATAATACTGCTCCTCAGCAGAGTAAACCTTGGAGTCCACATGTACTGTCGCTGTAATCAAGCAGCTTACGCATATCGTGTGTAATAACAGAAACTCGTAGTGACTTCTGAACAACGTTATACCTACCGTTGCTCATTTGGACATCGAAGATAACTACGTCGAGTAGAAAAGTGTTCAGTATAAGATAATTCACCTGATGTCATTAAATAAGATGGTTACGCCGTTTGCGTTGAGACGGTTGTCTGAAGGAAATTTATCAGGTTATCATGGGATTTGTCGGAAGTGGCATAATTTTAATGATAATTCAAAATGGAATTCTGGTTTATGGCAGTCGTTCTGCCGTGTATCCAGTTGAGAAGATAAACAAAATTTGTTGTTCATTGGATTCCGCAGCAGACGTGATTTATCAACGTATGGTTAGGATAAGTTGAAGTACCAATCTGTCCTGAGCATCTGTAAAACAAAAGCTCAAGCAGAAGTGAGACTCAAAAAAACATGGGTTATTGCAAACACACTTCAAATTTTGCTTTATTTACTGTACATTCACAAACGTGTTTTTCACCAAAGGGATAATCTAGAAAAATAGAAATAGTTCTCATTTATAGAAATAGTGTAATTGCTTTCAATCTGAGAACTCACCTTATGTATAAGGTTGACCAATCAAACAGTTTAATCGCAAGCTCATTGTGATTGCACCAGCAGACTTCACCATATCTTTGCTACTGACTATGATTAGCCTATCGAAAGCCATGTTTGTTTGCGGTTGCTGCCGCTTTCAAGAACTTTCGGTGTATCACTCTTGAAGATGAAAACTAACCGGAAACTTTCTGGCTGTCTATGGCAGGAGCTGCTTGGGTTTCAGTGGAAGTTTTCTCAGAAAGCATTTTCTAATCCCCAAAGTCAAGTTATCACGCTTCCCTTAATCACATTCTAGTTTAGCTTGCCAACAGTAACATCATTTCTGTCCCCACTATTCTACGCTAGCCTCTGACCAACATTGTTACAGCCATTTTGAATACAGGCGTAAGAAATCCATGATGCCTATTACTTAAAATGTGATGAGTCATTTGACATTTGTCAACAACCATAAACCCAAAAGGAGCCCAGATTACAATTGGGCAAATGCAAGATATTTCTCACCTGATTTTATTCTTCTTCAATAAAAATATGTGATGTCATTGTTGTTAAATGAGCGCGTCGTCTTAAATGACTCCGAAGGTTGTTGACATCGATAGTATGTACTGTTTTATAACAGTCAATCGACTTAAGATGTCTAATGTTCTTCGTCTTATGTGAAACAGGTTGATTTCTGCACTGGATTTTATTAGAACTGTTGAGCTCTCACTCACATGTGACTACTTCATTGCTGGTCCATCCTCAACTTGTTGAGTGAATCAACTCCACCGATTTTTGAACACCTTCTACCTCGTGTTTTTTAATTTACCCTCATCAAAATCCAGCAAATAAGATCCCAATTGCAATGAGATCTCAGTCGATGAATGTTTACAATATGTCAGTTTTGATGTTAACGGATTAGGTATCATAGTTACACATGTACATGCCTGACACTTTCAGTTTATTCGTTGCCATAATGAGTCTTTACCTGTGGTCGATGTCATATAATGATAAAAGCATAACAAAAAATAAGCACTCGTAGTTATTGCACTCACTGTTTCGATCAATCCTAGTTGGCTCAATTTCGATCTTGACAACATCTGTAGCCGTTACAGGAAGATTCTGAGTTGTTTAGAATGTATGTCAGAATACATGCGTAATTGTAATAGGCTTTCAAACAGTTTTCAGCGGAACTGAGTTTGAGTATACATCTTTCAGGCTGTTGTGGAATTGCGCGCCGCATAGTTACCTCTGTACCTCTGAGAATAAAACGGATCATCTTTGGGAATGAGGGGCACAATTAAGCTAGAACTAATTAGGTCAAAATAGCTCATCTTACCTATGAAGATGACAGCAATGAATGATTCAGTTTGTTGCATATCGGTAGCAAATGGTTGATAGAGGTGTTTCTGTCAATAGTTGACCTTTCTTATTTGAGCACAGTGAATCGACTCGTCACCGTCGGATAATTTGACGTTAGTTACGTCAGAGCTGTTTCACTATCGAATTGAGGCTTCGCCACTTCTGTCAGTATAGTTCCTCTGAAATTATCTGATAATGATCGCCGAGTGAGTAAGCACTAGACTTATCCAACCGGGTTTAGAACATAACTATAAACTGAATACTCCTGTAGGTATTCTGTGAAAAGAAAGAATCAACTTAATACCATGTTGAACACATATACTGTGCACTAAATATACCGTTCTCACTTCGAAGTGATTCGATCAATTTTATTGCAGCGTGTAAACCTAAAACGTGGCATTATGTTCACTAGCGATAACAACTAATTTTCTCTCATCCGAGTCACGAATTGTCCACAACATAGTTTCTGGCACCAGTGAGAACCATTCTCTTCATCCATGTGGGATATCCGACCACGTCGATTTCAATGACCTCCAAAATGCTTGCTAGAATACTCCACAGTTTTTCATGTAAATAGGCTCTACGGATTTGTACCACACTATACTGATGAGGATTTGCTGAGACCACAACTGCGGGATTTGTATTATAGTCTGCCAAAATGGAACAAGCAGTGAAACTATACTGCGCGGACAAAAGCTAAATGCCGGAGGGTTCTGTTAAGAGTTGATATTGAAACAGTGCATTTTCAAACAAAGACCGCTGACATTGCTTTCCAACATTCCAAGGGTCGACTGAATTAGATGAGTCTAGCTAAATGGGGTACAAGACGAGCTCACTAGGCACGTCACGGTGCCTAAAAATTCTCACATACCAATATGGAAGCAACAAAACAATTAATGTGCAGTAAAACAAATAGTGCTAATTGGATGCTTCTTCCTACAACATACTAAATCGGTGTTCAAGCTTTTTACTGTATCATGTGATTATCTATTACACAAGGATTCTGATATGTAATTGTGACACCCACTGGGTGGAATAATACTTTTATTCTATGTTCTGTCCATTGAAAAGTGCGCATTGTGCATAAAGTAGCCTCGCAATATCAAGGGAGATTAAGTGAGAGAGACGAGTGTTCTGGACTCATTTTTACATTACACGATTTATTGGATTCTGAGGTTTACTCTTCTGTTCCGATTGATTGATTCATTAGGAAACCGGAACTATCAATCAGTTGCAATCAGACAGTGCATACATCGATGGATGCAACATCAAACTAGGTAGCCTCTCTTCATACAAACAAGTTTGTCGTTGACAGATGCACCAGATAGAAAGTTTTGATATAGAGATAAGTTTTTACTTGAAGATACAAACTGAAATGTGTTCGCCGATAATATTATTTGATTTTCAAACTGTCGTACAAGATGAATTTCTATGGAGGACCATAAGTGGTCGGGTGAAGAAATTCTACAAATGAATACTCGTCTAATAAACACGTTTATTAAAACGAATTAGCTGACAAGGAAACCAATTCAAATTACATTGTTTTCAGATATTTTACATTAATGAATATACATTGCACACGGATTCGTTTCATAAAAAACTAGGAATATACCGCTATAGATCGTCTGTATCAAACAATACATTGATAATTCAAATAAGCAAAATTGTATACGACATGCTATTTGTTGAACTTTATCAACACTGTATTCAGTCTATCAAACTAGTCAAACGCTAAACAGATCAACAGTGACTGATCGAGGTTCCGTCGTGCTCTGCTACCGAAATTAAGCTACTTTTGGCAAATTCCGTTGAAAAGCAAAAGTTGTTTCAAACACTTATTAGTTAGCAAATGAAGCAACAATCCGATGTAATTCTATCAGTTCCAAATATCTGCACCCGTGTTTCATAGTCACATGGATTAGCAATGTAGACAACGCTACGAATAACCGTGTTCCTGTGTCGCAAATATATATCAAAATATGTCAAGTGAGAACAGATTGTGCTGACTGGTGTTCCATAGCAGAATGTTGCATCATTCGCGAGAGTTTCATGCGATACCAGCGGACGACTTGGGAACTTATCAGCGTTTATCCTACGAACATACTCTGTTCTTTGAACATTCTACGATTAAGATATATAGGCGGGCATATGACTTTGATGATTCATCTTCTGGCCGGTATAATTATATAAGTAGTTTGTAGAGATAGATGGAGATATCGAGCGGACTCATTACATAAAAACTAGGTAAGTGATAAATCAGTTGGCGATGGCTTGAATTGTCTGTTACGTCACGCTGATCTATGGGTCTGACCGTTCGGATAACCACCGATCCAGCGGTTTTTAGTCATGATAGGTGTAATGTATGAACAAACCGCTTTTGACGACATACTACCCGGTTAAGCAGCCTGATTCCGCTAACTTCGGCAATTTAAAATGTTTTCATTCGGACGGTATCTGGATGGGTTGCTTGACACGCAATATATCACTTGGGAGGTTCGACCAGTGTGAATGTGGTGCTCACTTTCAACCAGATGGGCGTGGATAGCATTACTGGCCGATCGTCGTCCACCGTGCTCCAGTGACCGTGGGTGGCGGTATCGGATTCTCATCGAATTCTCTCTTGATGTTCTGCCTGTTTCACGAGAACAAGCGAATGAGTAGATATGCAGAAATGAGGTCTGAACTGTCAGCCTATCTTTGTTATAAAACCGGAGAACTGGGAATATGGTGAACTGCCATAGGTCCTGCTGATTGCCTGGTTGAGTTTACTCGTCAGCTGTTCTGCGACAATGTCATCGTTGAACGTCACTCGAGTAAACACAGTCTTCTTTCTTACATCCCCCACTTCAGATATAGGTGGCGTTCTGATCATGTATCTGATAGGTCGATCTGGGTAGTCTGTATCATGGAGTACGTTTTCTACGGACTTGGGTTTATTGTTTGGTGTTGCCGCTGAAAATATTTTTTTGTATGCCCTGTCAGTCACGCAACGCACTAGCTTTATCTTTTGTTTTAGGAGAGAAAAACTGTGACGTTTTGTGTACTGACCTGTCCACATATTGTTGCAATTAATATTGCGTAGTTCCGTTGTAATAAGTCCGATCGATATTTCGATCTAACTGCATTAACTCCTTACATAATTAAACCAGCTTGAAAGCGAATTGTCGAAAACACATTTTCGTCTATATGTGTTTATCCTCATTGTCGTAATTGTTATATTTAAACGCTGAGATATTCTATGATATCAACCAAATCAACTGGGATACTGATGGATTCACGAACTCATGACTGGACTTCACGGCTGTCATCTTAACATTTTTTTCCGGGCTCTAATTATTGTACATGTCATTTTCAACTTGAGGTGTTGATCGACGTTCCAACTTAAACGTATCTCAAAGTTAACACATTGAAGTAAGAAACTTTGACACACATGTACACTTGTCTGGGCGCTGTGATACAGTCAAACTACAGAAACTCACTAACACTTTGTTGCAAATATTCAGTTTGCATGCGTTGGTAGACGTTCAGTTGAAAATACCTAACGAATTGATGAGAACAACAGATTGGCAAACAAAAGTTGTTTACTGCGTCTAATCATCAAGCTAATT
The DNA here is from genome assembly GCA_014338405.1 of Paragonimus skrjabini miyazakii. Taxonomy (NCBI): domain Eukaryota; kingdom Metazoa; phylum Platyhelminthes; class Trematoda; order Plagiorchiida; family Troglotrematidae; genus Paragonimus; species Paragonimus skrjabini miyazakii. The sequence goes on along the minus strand of JTDE01004693.1, from coordinate 1,294 downwards.
ACAGCAAAATTAATGTTCACCAGCGCAGAAAGAAGATATATGTTGCAATATGTTAACAGTTAGTTTACTCGCAAGCGTAAAACATGCGATTTATATATGACAGACAAATAGAGATAGACAGGGTATGGACACGCATACAGTCACACCACATATTATGTCATCAAAATAAATATGAAAACAGTAAATACAGTGAACAGTAACAATGCAGAAACAGACATTGAGGACTGCGAGTTTGCTAACAGTTACGTAATCACTCCTTTAAACTGAGTGTAACTGATAGAGTGCCTAGGAGTTTGTGTTCACATGAACTTCTTCTGACTGTGGAAGTCAGATTTGACACCCCGTGGACAATTTGAAAAACGTATATCCTACCCTCAGAATGACCGTATTCGTTCAGATGAACAACAGTAACGATTGAAATCACATCACTGTTCAAACATACAGAATGATGTTCATATTATCCATCAGACAATCGCCACGTTTTACGATGGTGGAAGCGAGCAAAATAAAACTGTGCACACAAAAGCTGGTTGTGATATATAAATGTTTGTTTTTGAGCTATGACTTCATAATATGGGTTGAACGGCAACCCACACAAAAAAGGATTGCAGAGTTAGTTGATTTACTGATTTTTTGATTTCTCCTGTAATAAATTAACTCATAGGATCTGCGTTGAGTTTGTGATACAAATTGATTTTCTATCACAATGACTGAACATAATCGTACTTGGTTGACCAGCATAATAACTGGAACGAGTTCATTAGATACTGCTGCTCAGCTGATCGAATATGACCATTCTGTATGTTGGTATAACCGAGCAGCGATATGACGTGATCAGAAAATCAGCTTTATCTTAACTCACCGCCATGTTAGTAACAAGCAATTACTGCATTCATTGCTATGTTTAATTATCTGTCATTGCTTGTTCCGACAGATTTGTGGTGTTGGCATATGTGTCAGTAAAAAACGTAAGACTAGACCAGTTTTGTGCGTTTTCTTATAACCGTGAGTATCCAACTCCAGTCTGACTGGTATGATTTCTTCCTCCATCTTCGACTACTATTTATCAAATGCATGTTCTGAGACAAATTCTGCAAACCTTATACACACAGTAAAATATCCGAACTGTGGTCAGCAGTTATTGCATTTTCAATGCTTAAGTTCACCAGTAACGATAGAAGACATACGTCGCGAGATGTTAACATTTCGTTTACTCTCTTCAGTCACGAACGTAAAACATAGGAATATATAGGACGTGCGTGACTGAAGAAAGTAAACGAAATGTTAACATCTC
>JTDE01004692.1:30229-57168 GCA_014338405.1 Paragonimus skrjabini miyazakii | reverse complement strand
CATACACCAGTGGTAAAGAAAACATCAGACAATGACTCATTCTTGTCGAATCCGAGATTTATCTACACAAAATGCGTATGTGCTATGGGCTTTGAAGTAAAAACAATTTCCTGCAGTTAAATTCCCTGTTCGTAAATGAATGTGGATCTGGCTTATCGAGGTGTATTTAAAGAGGAGGCACTGAATAATTCATACGGTTGGGGATATACAGGATCCCAAGAAGTCCAGTATCTTAACCCACCAGAATGTTTTTCTCTATGTTGCTTGCCAGCGAAACTTCCTCAGCTACCTAAAAGGCAAACAAATTTCATAATTCTTTCCCAAACTGGTAAACCACTCTGTAGACAATAGTTTCATTCCATTGTGGTTTGCCTACAGTTGAACTATATAACTGCTAGCATGATTGTTTACGGCTTATACAACGAAAGATGCACTCATGTAATCTATCCGCCTATTTCACTCTTGCAAGCGATTGCATGTATAATTCTGTCTGCTTATGTGTTTGTCTATGTGTGTCTTTTACGCATACGTATTGGTTAGGTCAGCCAGTTTCTTCAGCATATTCCCACGCAGTTCAAAATGTTTAGACTGCATTCGTTTTCTTCTTCAAACGATTCTGCTACTTCTGACTACCTTCAAATAAACCAACTTATTCTATTCCCGCATCAATAATCAATAACCGGTCTCACATTATTCTATCCATCTATCCATTCCATCTCATATCTTATAAACCTGAAGCGGATAATGAACCGAGGTGAAGACCTTTTCCGTAAACAACTTAAAATGCAAGTAAATTGTTGACGCACAGCTCTTGAGTTTTCTGTTCACATGGTAATATTAAGTGTGGATCCATACGTTTTGTGATTAATACAGAATTTCCTTCATCTCTCTGGTCTAAATCATATTGACGGTCATTTTTATCTACTCACCTCTTCATTTTGGAGATACGCGTTTAGGGAAACAACTGACATTGCATAAAGGCAAATGAACTGGTGAGCAAGCTAACCGGATGGTGGCCTGTTTGTTTTCATGCAACGCACTGAAGAATGTGTGACAACCTTTTACCAGCAGGGGACATCCGGGAATTTAACAAACCAGTCGACAGACCAGGGAAGAAGGGCTTAACACAAGAGGTATGGTTGAAAGCTCCACATGCGGCCGAGTTGAATAATCAGGAGAAACCTATTGGACCGTTAACTAGACAGTAGACGGCAACTGAAATGAAATTCGTGTTTGACTGAAACTTAATGCCTTAAAAATGTCAATTTTCTTGGTCGCCTTTAAGTAAATACTGTATGATGCTAACTCAAAGTAGACTGTTCACAACAGATGTGTTACTCGTCGAGCAGCAGTGAACGATTATTGATTTCTGAAGTTGCTGATTCAACCCAAGGAAACTGTTATATTTTCAACCAAATACACTGAAATCAATATTTTCAAAAAATATATTTGGAAATTAACCCAAACAAATCAAAGTTGGCAGTTTGTTACAAATTGTCGGAGGAACGGTTTTTGGAAAATATGACTATATTAGTGAAAATGATGTTTTGTTTTTTGGTCGTTCGTGAGAAATCTTTGAAGACGCTGAACATTTGGCGATATGGCTAATTATTCAGTGCAGAAAAGACGTTTTGCTGTTTGTTCACGGTTTAATTGAAGTTCGTCGATCACTAACTAAACCCCCAGCTGATTATGCATAACATTTTATTCGGCAATTGGGGCACAATTGAATTATCCTCTCTAAAAGCTCAGAGGCGCTCACCTATATTGTGCTGCATATATTATTTGATTGCACTCGCTGGATATATTTCAAATGTCCTGTTACCTCCGGTTGATAATATCATACGAATACGTGAGGTGCATCAGGACCTCATACATGACCAAACTCATTTGAAGAGTGTACACAGGTCCACCGAATGAGACGTAGAAATACATAATCATTTAGCTGGACCACGAACCAGGATTTTCAACATAAACGGACCACAACACTGAAATGCTAATATTTTCGTTGCATGCATAAGTAGAAATAAAAAATCTTTTTCGATCGTCTCAAGCCTATTTGCTTTTGTTGAACTGAATTCATGTTTTAATATTTGTCCAAATTATATTACACCTAGTTAATGTTTTAACTGCAGCAATTTACTTTCCCTGCAGCCACTTCACCTTGCAACAATCGTGAGTTTACATGCTAACCGAATTGCGTTAACCTAGTGCCCGTAAGATTTACAAAGCTGGTTTTGTTTATTGTTTGTACTCACGTGACTAAGATACCCAGTGAGTTCAAACACATTGGTGACTGGGTGCAATATCATCAGTATCTAACTTATTCCCTATATATTTTTTTAAAATATGTGGCTGCGTAGCATCTTGTCAGCACACTGTTTCGAGCAACACTTATTCGGAACGCAGACTCGAGTCAGCTAACGGTGTGAGAAGCAGTGTAGCATATAGACACTTTCGATCAGTGCCATGCCTAGAAGTTGCACAGTAGTATTGTGCACAACTCTATATCGTTTATTCCGGAAACATTTTCGTAGAAAAAAGTACTGCGAACAAAATGACAAAAAACGGAGAATTTTAGACAGTTATCCTGTCAAGTGTGCGATTGCTAGCAAGTCAAATCAAAACGGATAGTTTACGATGAAACCAGTTGCGATTTACAAAGACTAACTTACTCGTTCGAAAGGAGGTATCTTTCAAACATACACATATTTCGGCAGAATGTGAAAAACTTAAACCGTCCGGTAATATTTCGATCATAATTTCCCGCCGTTTGAACGTTTGTTTGGAACATCTGTTTAAAATTAGTTTACGATGGAAACGTAAAAACTGTTGGAAACAGACCTATCCAATCGCGCCTGCAGCATCATAAGGAAGAAATAACATGGTGTCCATTTCATACCGGCAAAAAGTGAACAGCATCATGGTATCCAAAATTATGTTAGTCACGAGGACGGGATAAAACTTGTTGGTTGATTATTGAGTAAACGAGCCAGCGACATTGTTTTCAGTTGAGAGCCCGTCCTTTTTGACGCCCACGCTTAACGAGGAAGAGTTGTGATGTGTCTACGTGCTTGTTCACAGTTGTCTTCACTTATATAGTTTAGAATACGCAAAGTGTTGGTCGGAAGAGCAGCCAGGATTTACGGCTTTCATATGTACTACCAAAAATGTCGAAATGAACGAAACGTTTTGTATTGAACCTTCCAAAAATTCAAAAACATCGTCTGCCATAACACAACGCCCCGATTCTGTTCACTGAAGTGTCATAGGTCTTTGGCAAATGTAACATAGTCATTAATCGAGAAACTTTGGTCACATAACTGGGTGCTCCCACTTGAAACATGACTATATTTAGAGAGTAATAGTAATTCTTCACGAGTGTACGTTGGGAGCAGTGGACTTAGGGAAATTTAATCGGTAATTCTTAGTTTTATAATCAGTTTCACTAAGGAATGATGAGAATCGTACAGGTACATTACAAACGTGTCATTGAACATCGACTAGATTGGTATCACGCATTTTGTTTGTCGCCGAGGAGTATGGTCAAATGAAGATATGGAATAGGATTATACTGTAAGCGGTTCACAAACGGGCATTGGATAATCTGGTTATGCAAATGAATAACGCAAAATTGTGACTGCCAGCCTATACTAATGGTCTACATTCAGCATGCGTCGAAACACGCCTCATATAGTTGAATACGGATTACAATGATGTGAAACAGTTGACTGAAATAAGTGAATATTTTTGGGATATTCAAATTGAACACACAAATGCGTCGGTGGTTTAATGAATAGCCTCATTCGCCTCATCGATGTAAATCACAAGTAGCTTATTTCATCCAATATCAGAATGAGGTGGGCAATGTAGCACAGTTCAGAAGTGATATGTGGCTAATGAAAATGTCTAGGTTTACGGATGTTGAGCGGTGTAGTCAGTAGATAGTAGTGTTTACGTCATCTTTGCACTTATGAAACACATCAAAACAAATTTTGCTGATGCCTTAAATATACGAAGTAATGCGGTGCATCAGGTAATTTTGTGTAGCATTATTGTTCATACTAGTCGCAAAGATGACAGTATCAAATGTATCGTCTTCAAAATCTGTTGCATTAATGAACACGTCATTCTTTACATAAAAACTTGGAAGATGTTTGCAATTCAAGTTTTCATACATCACAAATGTGGCTCAGTTCTGGACTGCCCGCTGTATTTAAGCCTTATATTCAATTAAGCGACCAATGGTTGATGACCGTGGAGAGTACCGTTGTTCATCCGACGTCAACTGTTCGAATTCAGGATTTCCTCGCAAGAACAAGAGCAGTGACCTCATATGATTCATGTGGCCATTGGAAATCTATAGGTAACGGTCGTTCATTTAACTTGTTCTTAATAAAAATCCCATCGGTTTCAGTTTTCGGAAATCAAAAGCTGTATTTAGGCAACGTTTGCGTATGCCCCAATTTGCAAACAACCAATTTAAATTTGAAAACAGTATTAACATTGACAGTGCCATCATCTTTGTCCAGGGGATTATGAAACAACGCAAGTAGATGATGATTATCAGTCCACGAATTTTTGTTTTGAAATCGAATTCAATGAGATGTCCAAAATAACATCTTGCCACGACAAAATTTGCTGGTGAATATCCGGTGAGGGTGCCAACTACTTTGGAGGGAATAAAGAATAAAAAGGTAACTAATGAAACTGTTTCCTGATGTTTAATGTCAGAAACAGATGACTGATGACAACCGAAAACATTTGAGAAATCGATATGGGTTGAACACACTTTATTGGAAATTCAACCAGTAGTTCCAATCCTTTACTCTGACCTTTCATATGCAATCTTCTAACTGCGTTAGTGCTGATATTGTTCATTTATCAGATACAACATAACTTGTGACCACATCTTGGGAAGCGTAGCATGAGTGACACTAAAATGTTTCAAGATCGCTGGCTAAGTACACCACAGTAGACTGTAGTGTTACAACAATTTCTGTGCTTTGCTAATGTAATTCGGTACACAGCACTGAGTACGTTAAACTGAATCCAATTCAATAAAGTATTTTCAACTGGTGTGTTATCGAATCCGAGTATCCCCCATTGACCACTGAGATGCTAAACTACTCCAACTTTTTTTATGCAATGTCTTCCAGATATCCCGACGTGTCAACTGTTCGAGTATCTAACTTAACTTACACAAGACGAAAAAGTAGAACAGGTTAGGTAATATAACGTTACACAAGTAAACTAAACAGATGCTGTTTAGATCAAGTTATGCCGATAACCTACATCCGTTCTATTTGGCCAATCGATAACTTATCATGACAGCATCGAATCAAATGGTTTCTTAACAGCTAAGAATAGGCAGTCATGTCCAGCTGGATATGCTTCCTCAAATTGCAAAAGCGTCTTCTTGAGCTGTATGCTAAAACATATGATTAGTTCGCACTGTATACTATTTCAAGTAGGTGCTTGGTGATTGAGAAGACTGAAAGGCTCGAGTGCTAAGAAACCTGTGCTAGTGAATGCCTATCGCAACAATCAAGCTAGGTGATAAAAGGTTAATAATTACAATGTGATAATCTGTTCAAATTTACAAATATTTGGGGAGCATGTGATGTATATGTTTTGACAACTTCATGTTGTCCGTTGATGCCACGTGAAACTAAATTTGGTCGTTGCCTTCACTAGTACGTAGGTTAAGCTACGGCGACATATTTCAATTATATGATTGAACGAGGGAAAACACCCACCGTACAAAATCAACAATCGTTTGATTCACAGACAAATTTATGGTTACTACACCCGAAGTATTGAAAAACACTATGCATCAGTGCATTAACTATAGCTGCAACAAAACCAGTCTCATTCCGTAAAATGGTTCTACTACAAGTTTGCAATGAGGCTTAGAAGAAATCCTCAGCGGCGTCCTCGGAATCCTTGATAGGTTTCAATTTGATGAGATAAAACATTGATTGTATACACTCTACTCTTCAACAAATGGTTGCAGAAAAATACTGACAGATGGAAGAAAACCAAAATAAACCTAACCAAGGAATGATTTTCACTTTAGCCGTTCGTAAGAGTCCTGTGAACATGGATCTGTAGGAAGATGAGCCAAGGCGTGTACTAGTAGATATGTTTGGCTTGAAAATGGTAAGCAAGCGTGAAGACAACCCATCTCGAAGAAACTGTTGTTCGGGGTCTCTAACTGAGGGATACAAATAACCGGTTTGCGCCCCATGGGTCATTCTAGGTTTAATCGCCATCAAAACGCATTTACAAGATAAACTGAGTTCTTCTACGACAAACATTCACAGTTCTTATTAGCAAACGGTGACAGTTAACTTTTCGTTTCCTAAAATGTAATGATCGCGAAATATGTGGTTAACGTGCATTGCGTTACATGTAGCAGAGTTAAGCGGATGCTTATTTGTTGTAGCAAATTGTTATAGAGAAACGTTGCAGCTTCTTCTGTTCGTAATGTTAGCCAGTATTTGCCAAATGTTTGTATTGTCAGCATATAAACATACCTGATGACTTTTGTAGTACAAGGACGAATAATAGTGTTACTGTTACTACTACTACTACTACTACTACTACTACTACTACTGAAAATAAGGGTAGGTCTGAAGTGAAACACTAAAGTACAAATTGGTTATGAGTTGCAATCAGACGGTATAGTATGAACTGAAAGAAAGAAGCCTTCTCTGGGCGGAGGTGCTGTCTACGCACCTTCACCTCAAATCCGTGTTAATGGAGATGTTGTCGACGGCTGCACAGATTTCTACCACTTGGGCAGCAATCTGTCCACCGATCTGTCCGTAAACCGCGAGTTGAGAGCTCGTGTGGCAAAGGCTAGTACTGCTTTCGGACGTCTTGGAAGACGTGTTTGGAAGAACCACAGTCTGGAGCCGAGCACTGAGCTCTTTGTTTACCACTCAATGGTGCTGCCTCTACTGCTGTACGGCAGTGAAACGTGGACATTGTATCAACGGAACGTGCGTCATCTGAGCCACTTTCATTTGCAACGTCTAAGACGCATCTCGGGTATTCGGTGGTCGGACATGGTTCCAAACACTGAGGTACTGCGGTGAGCGGACATGAACGGGATGGAAGCCTTGCTGATTTTGAATCAGCTTCGTTGGCTGGGTCACGTCCGTCGGATGGGCGATGACCGTATCCCAAAACAGGTGCTGTATGGACAAATGAGATCAGGCAAGCGAACTTCTGGTAGTCAAAAGCGGTGATACCAGAATGCTGTGCAGGTAAGTCTTTCACGTGGTAAAATTGATTTTAAACGTTGGGGAGACTTGGCGTTGAGCCGGACTACCTGAAGGAATACGATTCGGACGAGTGTACGCACGTTCAGTTATTGCAGTTATTACGGGGCTGAGAACGAAAGCGCGCGGTACGCAAGGAAACTATCGGTGCCATAGGTCGTGGTGACATGACTATATGGCGTTGCCATGTGTGGGGTCACGAATGCGCTGGCCGTTTGGGATTAGTAGGTCACCAACATACTCATATTGCACCGTCGGCGAAGAGACAACGAGTACATTTGGCTCAGGTAGGTCATATCAGCATATCCATTCGATCTTTGTTAATGATTGCATCGACCAAGACCATGGTCATTTGGCAACTAATCCGCTTCTTTTTTCATATACTGGGGTGTCTGTGATCTTCTACCTATTCTTTTCTTGAGCTTTGTTAATGTATTGAATGATAAATCGTCTGTCTGATCTTTTCGTAGTTCAACTTAGAGTTTTATTTTTCAACTTTCTCCTCTCTGGAATGCACTAGCATGCACTCGTATACCGAAATGCTTCTTGTATTACATTTCACACATCTTTCTTCCGAGTATAGCTCTTGTCATTGCAATCTCTCTCCCTGTTTATTTTCTGAGAGATAAGGGTTTCCTTTTCGTGCTAGCCATTCAATTGGCTAACCAGCATTGGCCGGCTGGACACAAAGGCCTCACTGACACATATACTGGTCTTATTCCTTCGGGTTTACACCGGATACGTGGTGTGTGAATGGAACCGCAAGTGGTGCAGCGCAAGCCACTTGGGGTGATGGTTTAAAGCGCAGGCGTCCTTTGGTTTCAGTCACTGTGACAGGCTAATCCGATTCGGATGCTGCCAACCATAATATGAACTTAGAATTTGTCTTTGGTTAATGCTACAAGTAAAAGAAACAATGTACCATTGTAACTGTACAGCTTACACTGTATATGCACAACTGTTTAATTGTATTTGTTGAGGGCTTTGGAAACATCAAGAAATTATCGTGCGCTCTTGCTATCATCGGCAGTTTCGCATGTTGCTTTCTGGGTTTGAATGTATAGCATTTTCGGAATTCACAAAGCTCACTAAGCGATACTGTGTTACTTACAAGGTAAGGCTGTGATTGGCTGTCAACTATGCCCCATAACAGTTTGTGCAGTTGATATGACATTTGGTGCGAATTCAGTTAAATTAAAACATCACTAGCCTAGACGTTTTGATGCCATAGGATCGCCAGAAGACCGTTGGTTTATTTAGGTACGACACTGTACAGTAGTTTTGGCTTGATAATAAAATTACTTATGACTGCATTTTATACTAAGATCTATCGTTCAGTAATTGCGCTCTTGCTTAATTGTAAACAGAACAATCACCGGGGTGGAATTATAGAATTGTCTCCAGTTGCCCTGTATTCTGGACAGTTCACATGAAAATATTCAATTCTTGAACATCGTCCAGTCAATTTTGGCTAATTTACTAGGGCGTGTATTTTGACAAACTCAGTTATTGTAATCTAGATGAATGGTTATTGATTGCCCACTGATAGGTCGGTTCGAGCATCAGATCAACCAATATCTCTTATTTATCCTGTCGGGTCTTTACATTTAGTCTTGCACAGGTTCCTAATTTTGCCGTGAGGTGTCAGGTTTATTGAAATATGGTGTATTGAAAACTGCTAAAATATGTAAAGACAACGCGGATGGAAACAGGTGTCAGAAGTTTTATTATGCGATGCATAACCAGACAACCCGGAAAGCAAACCGGTCACATTAATTAGTCGATGAACACTGTTCAGACGAGCCACGTGCTCGATCGAAATCAAAACACTGATAATTTTAATTGGCTGATCTTGAGACGTCGAAACATTCTTTATTCAGTTTCTTTCAAAAGAAATTTTGTACTGGATTTTTGCACTGGTTAAATCTCATCACTCAATTTATATTTTCACCAAGACCGGAGGTTAAACAGGAGTCAAAATTTCTCGGGACGACCTTGTTTACTACTGTACCAATAAGCACACATTAACGCACCGGAAGCCTTTCACCCAAAATCTCATCCACGTTTACTTGTGTATACTGATCGCGTAATCATATTTTCTTACTAGGAGACGTTATAATTCAGAGAGGATTTTAAACACTAACCCCGTAATCACGACGTTTGAGTCCAATAATTATTTGTGATTCAGTCTATACTGCAAAACGATATATCCAATTATTGTAGAATATGTGGGGAATTGAGTGATTTGATTGAAAACATTCACTATGTTTGATTTAAATGCTGGAATCATTTTAGGTGGTGTATCAGACTTAGATCACAAGTGTGCATCGTCTCTGTGAATGTATCTTTTGTAATGAGCATACCATGATTACTCAATAAAAATCGAACTAGAACAGAAGAAATGAAGTGTACGAGTAGTTAGAAAATATATATTCGAAAGATTCCACGATAAGAATTGAGAATTATACGTTTGAGTTGGAAGAAGTTTGGCATAAAATGTACAATTTGGAGCATTAACGTGAAGCCAAAATACCAGGAATCGATGTTAATATTATTGAAAGCTATTTTGTATCTTAAATTCCACACAATATTTTACGAAGGTAACTATAATGACCCACCAGAGACTGAAACATACCGTAAATACTATCAAAAATGATTGTCTTCTTATGCATCACCAAACAAGAGCCACTCATTCATTGACCATAACACTTACGAGTTACTTCTACCCTACGTGTTAATGAAGCATAACGTTTAGAAAGGTATCTTGATGAGCATTATAAAATTGAAAACTGATAACAAAATCGATACTTCTGAAACACACAATAGTGTTATATGATCCAAAGTAAGAATGTTTCCATATTATGTCAGACAGCTAAAATCCTCCGAACGTCCAGTCGTCCAACAGAAATATTCGTTATAACTGATCACATTTAGATGAGACGTATCACTCACATAGGAGAGCCACAGCAACGAATTTTGCAAGCCTTCTTATCGAATTGCATGTTAGGTGGGGATGAAGCGCTTACCATGTAAACGAATAGGTATATATGAACATAAGTTCGAACTAGTCAACGTCATAATGTCCAAAAGTTGACATTCGTGCAACTGATTGTTGAGATATAAGTGGTGTAATTAAATAACATGGACTGAAAGTGGGTACGTGAAAGGCATGTAACCAGCAAAGATGATAGGAACTATGATATTAATACTAACAATAGTAATGATAATCTGCCATACGTTTACTACTAGCAGAACTAAGCTATCAATGTTTATCTTTGTGGAGATCAATGTTGGCTATTTGAAGCACACCCAGCGTAGCGACCACCTCTTGGACCAGTTAGTGCAAAGCGGATATATTGTGAGGTGCATGGTCGTCCTTCGAATTGGAGCGAATATACCTTTTCATCAGTAGCACGAAAAAACTTGTTCACGGGTGATAATTCCGGAAGATTTGTCCTTTACCTATCAAATCTTATGTACACATTGAGTTCACTATGCAATTAAGTAGCACCAAGGCCAACAAAACCAAATGCAGTTGCTTACCAATTCGTGTATATGGTGATATGCAAAGAGGCCGGTGGGAGTACATGATCATACCAAAGTGTTTTTCAAGAGCACGTTCTTCGAAACTGATTGAGGTCTTACCAAGTCAACAACACGGCTGCCGTGCATACGGGCCTCAAATACTAAGCTGTCGACTCGTTACGTTTTGCATTAGTTACGGTCATAATTATACTCATAGACTCAAGTGCATCAATCATATTGGAAGGATGAAACGGACAATCTCCAACAAAATCAATCTCGTCCGGTTATTCATCTCCTACAAAAATGCCTTTCATCCCACTTAACGCTACACAACGTTTAATTTATCCCATAAACAACATGCTTCCTTGCATTCGGCAGAAGCTGTCGCCACACATTACCATGAATTTGATCCTTATGTACAAACTTAGATTGTAACAAACCTATGATTAATATACTGTTAGAGATATGGGGAAATAGATTGTGGTTTTAGTCTGCCTCTTATTTGTGTAGGTTATTTTTGTCTTTCCATCATCCGTAATATTCACACAGGTTGTCTGATATCTCAAACATTAGTCACCGTGTGTAGATCTTAAATGTTTCCAGCATTTGTGAGTGAGGTTACTTGTTGCAGTTAAAATTCAAATGTTAGAATTTGTGTGAACTTCACAGTATCTTGACTAACTTGATTCCGTGTCTCTGTCTGTGGTTCTGAACGTAATCAGTGACACAAATTTGTTATACATGCATCTGAACACATGTCTTCTTAATATAGTCTAAGTGGTTTGATCGACAAGTGTAGTTGTAATGCCCTCTCAAAAATAGCTCACGTAGTAGAAACTTGTTGTCTGCACTGAAACCCTTTCAATATAAAAATGTTGTTGTTGTACAATATTTTCCAATGAAATGAAGTTCTTAATCAGTCTAGTAGTAAACAAAATGGTGCTGTTCATAATGTATTTGACGTTAGTGACGCCCGCGGTACATACGCCACACAAGCACGAACCATATTAACTTAGTCATCAAAAAGTGTTGGCAAACAAGATACACAGAAACAACAAACAACAACAATCTTTGCAAAGAAGATGAAACAAACTCATCAAAAGTCCGTGCTACTTAAGATCAAATTACAATTTCCATGTCTGTGTTGTCCAATGAATCATTATCATCAATGACAATGGTTCAGGGTATCCTTCTAAGTGATCACATGTTTCTGTGAACATACCTGTTCGATCAGAATAACATTCCGATGTGAACACGAGAGATTTCATATGGATGGCAAAAAGTAGTTGCTGCATTGCTTTCATGGTCGAGCTTTACTTGGTGCACCACGGAAAGTTACTCGTGCAATTAAAATTATAGCTGAATTTTGCGTCTTCACAACCGTATGGTTCACAAAAGTAGTTTTATTTCAGCACACAATTTGAATGCATCTTATGTCAGTCTTTCATCGTGTAATGTCTATAAAATGAAACAGATAATAGATAAACTTTGGACATGCAGTTCACATCTACATGTTATTGGTATTGCAAATATTCACAGTTACATTCAAACGACAAACGTTACATTAAATGTGATTGTACTGAAAATTCCTTGTCCTCCGGATTTTGTTTCCAACCCTGACTTTCAAGTTATCAGCGGTACGCTCAGTCCTCGGACTTCATCAACATTGTGGTCTGGAAAGTTAACTGTGACTGGTTTCGCAATTGCTATTCACTGGTCTTCCAAAACACTCTTCTGAAGTCGTTCGTACACCAATGTTCGCAACCGTTGAAAACATGCATTAATATATTCACAACCTATTCAAATTGATTTTAAACGTTAGCTTTATTTGACAAAATATTATAACCTTCATTGCGATCTTTGCCGCTCCGTCCTCATCAACCCGACTGATTCTGTGTTTGTAAACATTTGTTTTATTACGTAGAAGATGCTTGATTCAAGACTATGTAATAATCTGGATATACGCAGAAGAAATACGGAAGTGAACACACGACCCTCATGGTACTAATGAACTTCCGGCCGGGTTAGCGTTTTGCACAAGCTACAGCTGATCATTACTGTTAACATGGCTGCCTAAATATTTCGAAATATATGAAGTATACTCTATACTACCACATTCTACATGGGCTCGCCGTGTGTGAAAATTGCAAACATCAGCAAAACTAGGAATTCTATATTAATCTTAAGAGAATGTCAACCATTGCAAATGTATTGGATCTATGAGCTACCATTGTGTGTTCCGTGTGGATTACCTTCCTCTAGAAAGAGATGCTGAATTACGCTAAGCCAGCCGGTTCAAGGAACATGCCACTGGAAGACCCCATACACGGTGTGTGGCATATGTTTACAATTTGATTCTGGACATGTTCCCCGACTGCGTCATCGCCATTTACTTAGTTTTGCTTGCTCGCTAGGGAACATTTTGATTCATCGTGAGTTGATATCGGCCTGCACAAAAGCGATATCTGAAGAAACAATATTGTTATCTGGATGTATTAAGCTGAATATGTTATGGCGCAGAGTAGAGATCGAATCGACCAAATATCACAATCTTACACGACTCAGGTGCACCTGCGTTAGCAAATTTACGCCCCCCATGAAACGAACTGGAATAAACTAGGCGACCTACGTGGAAAAAAGTGACCAATCGTTTTAGGTTGAGTGGTAAACTTAAATTCAGCCGTCGTCCAGCAATTTGGGGAACATTGACTAAGTTGACAAGAAGAGAAAAATTACAGAAAAATCTTCTGAGAATTTACTTGTGCACACTATGAAACAGGTTTCTCATACACTGCAGTGAATAGTGGAATTTGCCTAAAAATTTGGTTGATATAATCTGTATATTACTCACATACCACACACGCTTTGTATCTTACGAGCTAACCGCGTTGTCGAATGCCTCATTTTATCTCACATTATGCATGGACAGATTATCGTATCTAAACATTCAGTCAAACTGACTTGTGAATGATGCTCATACTTCCGTGCCATCAAGAAGAAGACGTACTGACAATCTTGTCAATCGCAGTCTTCTTTGAACACACGTGACTGGTGAAATTAGGCGTAGCTGTTTGAGATATCCCGTGGTGCCAGTCAATCCTCCAGATTATTCGGTGGGTAACTAACCGAGTCCAGATGTGAAAGTTCCGAGCTACCGACTTGGCTCCGTAGCTTATCTGGTAAAGCATTCGTCACGTTTGGCCACGTTATTTCTTTCGCTGTTTCGTCTCATTGTAATAATCAGATCTGACATACTACTCAATTAATGTAAATGTGAGCAGTTTTCCAAATGGCATCAAACATGTAACCACTTTTTAGGAAGGAAAAATGAATACCCCACAATCTCAATGAATTCTGTCAACGTAATTTGATTGAAAAGTCACTCCGTAAAATTAACATGACAATTGACGCCGTGTCAGCGTGACTCTCAAACAGGCATACCTGAACATTCCTAGGTATAAAGTTTCAGGATTGCAACTGCACTCTTGAATAAAGTCCGCACGTGCGGATAAAAGTAACCTCAAACCAACTTGCCATATGATCCTCAAACACTCCTGGAACACTGGGTAGAGTTATGGGTTATTGGAAGACAAATCGCAAGTCCTGCTATTGTTGTAAGTTCGATATATATTGACTTAAAGACTTAGTGGTTGTGTCTTGAGCCTATGTCATAAAATAGTATTCCGGATGGTACGTACATTTCACACAACTCAAAAGGGCGAATCATGCAAATTATTGAACAACTGGTTGTTATTTACATAACACGATTAAACTCAACTTAATCCGGTAAACCAGTCAATTAGGAAAATTTGGTCAATTGACCCGGTGACTTTGAAAGCCCTGAAATGTAGAAAGAAGGGCTGTGAACACTTGTATTCGACACTTCTGAGACCGATTGCTGTAAAACTTTTGTCCAAATCAGAAATCAGGACAAGGCAAATAGCATCCCTTATCACGACGATAACGCATCCATTCTTCTTTGAATAGGCGTTGTACAAACGTTTATAGGTCTCCGCTCCATTACGTACAATAAAGAAACGTGTTTTCCAACTTTGAACCACGTTCAGCATTTCTTCGGAAAACAATGTTGGAATGAGCCATAGACCGCTCTATATATAGTAGTCGTGTGTGCAATGAAGAGTTTTTGACTAAGTAAGGTGCAATTTGTAACGTCGTAGTGAGAAGATGAAAATATTCTTGCTTTGGAACCGTGAACCTGATAAAACATTTAGGCAACGGTTTGTTAAAATCGTTTTGATCATCCAAACTGCTGTGTTTTGATAGGTTGCAGATACATTGTTTTTTCATCGCAGCATCATCTTAGTTGTCTTAAAAATTGAGTTGTCTAACTACATAACAGCTCTGTTTACGTCAGTTAACTTTCAACTGAACCAATGTCCCCTGATCTTTTGTTGTTTCTTCGAATCGGTCCCGTTGTAAAACACCTCATCCTACACATTGTCTAAAAGGCAGCGTTCAATATATGTCGAATGTGATAAGGAAGAATAAACACATCAAACCGACCGGTAGAAATGCATGTAGGGATTTCACGGATTTGGACTGCGATATTGATTGAGCTTATGGCAGAGAAACTAGGTTAGTGGTCAGTTAAACAGCCATCATCTTATTGATCTCTTACGTAACGCTCGTCCGTTGATTCAACTGCTTGTTAGCCATCTGTCTGATGGATATGCGATCTTGGTAGACAAAATGTCTGAGCAAACAGCTCTTAATGACACCTAGACGCGCTAGGCAGCCCGATCGCGGAAGCTTAGACAGTACAGAATGCTATCATTTTGAAATCCATTTATGGGTTAGCTGGCACGTGACTGACCATTTGGAGGTCTTGATCATTAAGATATTGCTGTTCGAAGCAGTTATCCCTATTGGTGATTATCTGCCTGTGGCCAGAGTCGGTATTGGGAGAAGACGCACTTCCTAAGGAGGTGACCTATTCGAATCACGCCATATGGGTTGCAAGTGACTAACCCTGTACAAAGGTATAAACGCCAATAGTCAGTTCAGAATACACCCGTTGAATGACCCACTATGGACAGTCTCGATCTAGGTTGAACAGGAGCACCAAAGAGACGAGACACGTGCACGAAAAAGTTTATTATTGTGGCGACTCGTTTCAAACAAGTAGTGTATATTTTGTACAGGGACAATTGGTGTAGACTGTGTATACAAATAAAGCAAAACCTGAAAATATATACAATACCCTACAGAATGGCCCTCAGAGCGTTGGAAAGATAAAAAAGTACGTTGAATATGAGGAAATGTGTTGTAACTCAACGTACGGCCTACGAGCGCGTAAGCAGACAACAGAATAACGTTTAATGAAACGATAGATAATGAAACGACGTTTAACGGTTCTAAATAACTGACTACGAGGTATGCACGACTAATACCTATTTTCCCGGCCAACCCAACTAGCTAATGCTAACGACTGAACACAGAGAAAAGAGAGGCCTCCGGACAGAGCCACTTTATGTCACTCAATCTGAGGACAACCCGGTCACAAACAAAACCACATTTAAAGGGTTTGTGACTAATCAGAAAACAAGGACAGAAGTGGACTAGACAAAGATCCAGACAGTGTAACATGCAGGCCGGCTGTCTTTACTCTAAATGCCCGTCACACTTACGGACCAACTTTGGAGTGACGTGGAGACACCGGGAGACAGCGTTCTTCCGAAGAAGGGGCTCCAACAACAGTCCTGTAAAAGGATACAACAAGAAACAAGCATGAACCAAAGGCCCAGTAGGCCATGCACACGACTTACACAAACGATAACTAAGACGGCGCCGACAACACAGCAGCACGCTCCATCACCAATTCAAATTCAACTCGTGCGCGCCTGCTGGTTTAAGTCGCACATCAAAACAGTACAACCATCTCTGAATTGAAGAACGAGAATGTGCACGGGATGCCAGGAATTAGCACAAGGACGAGAAGCGCTCATGAAAAGTGAAGTGTATAAGGAGGTTGCCAGAAATTGGCACAAAGGCTAAGAACGCTGGTGGAGGGTAAAGTGGCACACGACCTTGCCGATTATGAAGGTCACTTGGAACGGATTGAGATAGGCCCTTCCAAAGGCAAATGAAACAGGTATTTTCCGGGAATTGGGTTCTTCCCCGACACCTCCCTTACGAAGATTGGCAGTAGGTGGTCTTCTTCAGGCCAACCTGAATAAGAGTCGGTGATCGGCGTTGTCGATGGCTCCAAAGTTTGGAAAGACGACATGTCTTGGTGGCCGACAAGGATAAGGTTGACGTTTCGGGAATCTCTAACGTGTCCAGGATTAGGTAAAACGATGTGGTCTCCTGGTAGTCACGGATTTCTTCGTTGGCACTATGGCGAGGCCGGAGTTTATTGCGATGGCGGACCCAAGTGCCTCTCGCAACGGAACTCTCAAAAAACACCTTGCCCCGGCGTCTCGTTGTGAGACCTTCTGCCCACTGATTGTGATCGGATCGATAATCGCGGGTGTAGACAGGCGGTTGAACTGACAACGGAACGTGTTTGTCTGAAGAAATTTGCTTCTGTTCTGATTTCTTCGTCGGGATCATGTGGGTCAGCGTGGTTCGCAGTTTACAATTCATAAGGGCTTTAGCAGGAGATGTGTTACTGTTCAGCAACTTGTTAGGAGTTCTGCAGTAGACAAGTGGAAGTTGCCGTAAACTTTCTTCAGACGCCCCATCCCTACGCGATTTCAGAAGGGCACGTTTGCTTATGTCGAGAAAGCGTTTTGCCTGTCCGTTGGACTGCGGATTATTTGGAGGCGACCGAACGTGTTCAGTGACGTTGCACCTGCAGCATCCACCAAACTGACGGGACACGAATTTGGTACCATTGTCAGACACGATGGTTTCGGTGAGGCTAGGCTGACTGCATGTTCGTCGAAGAGTGTTGAAGGTAGCAGTCGCCGTTGTTGAAGTTAGCGGTATGATCTCAGGAATGAGGATGCCTGTTCCTCAAAGCGTTTGAGCTGTGGGTTCGGGAGTGCTAAAGCTGCGTACAGTCGTGTTCATTTCGGACGAAAGACGAATTGAACTCCTGGGGATGGATGAAAGATTGCTTGGTTCCGAGAGCAGCGTTCCAGACTTTCCTGAAACAATGGCGTGAATCGTTGGACGACCTCAGTCGTCGCGTTGCGTTGTGCGGCTGGGAGCCGTACTTAGTTGCAAGTTGCTCGAATTGGAAAATCGCAATACTCTGGAAACTTTTGAAAACGCTTGAATACATTACTGTTCGGCCTGAGCGGGTGCAGAGAAGTTCAGCGAGGGTTTTCGAGTTGGACTGAGAAGGTAGGCGTTGTTCGTTACACACGAGCTGCTTGGATTGCGAGTCACTAGAAGTAGGATTGGCCTCAGAAGCGATGAGTGAATCTAGGTGGGGTTTGGCATGGGCAACCTTATGTCTATCAATGCTCACTATATCGTGGGATCCATTGCGGTCGATAACAAAGAAATTGGGGAATCGCGTATTCTCACGGAATGGTCCGGATTATGGATTTTCGAAAGGGGTCCTAACGGTGTTGTTATGAACGAAAACAAAATCACAAAAGTCCAGATTTGAGTGGATTTGATTTCGTTTGTTGTTTAATCTGTTGGGCTGGGACCGGATCTTCGCCAAGGATGACTTCAACTGTTAGAAGAAGGTGGTAGTGTCAAAATTAGTTTGGTCGGTGTTCAACTTGTACAACGGTCCACCAAGGAGCAAAGTGTCGCACCGTAAATTAATTTTGCGGTCGTGCAACCAAAGTCTTATTTAACAGTCGATCGAATTCCAAGCATAAGGGACATGTAACCGGTCCAATCCTTGGGGTCTAGTTAGGCTTTTAAAGCGGGCTTCAGTTGACGATGAAAGCGTTCGACCAAACCATTTGCTACCGGATGGTATGCAGCGGTTCGTATATGGTCGACTCCGAGTAACCGGTGGGAGTCTGTGAACAACGCTGGTTGAAATTGTGTACGTTTGTCAGTGGTTCCAGTAGTTGGGACGTCATAGTTTGAACTTCACCCACCCATTAACATACGCACAACTGTTTCGGTATTCGTGATGGGTAGAGGTATTGCCACTGGCCATCTGGTGAAATGGTCAACGCCCTTCAGGATATACCGGTGATCGTTTGACTACGGCAACAGCCCGAATATGTCAACATGGACATGACTAAAACGTGCGTCGGGGTTAGCATATGTGCCCTGGGGCCGTGATGGTATGCCGGTGGACTTTGCAGCGTTTACAATCAAGGCAAGTTCTCGCCCATTCTCGCATGTCCTTATTTATGTTCAGCCATACAAATCGGTGTGAAATCAGTTTGACGGGGCACGAACGCTGGGATGAGACATGTGTGAGAGACTTTTAAAAACGGGGCGTCTGAAGTTTACTGGCACACATAGACGAGGGCTGACTGTCGTGATATCGCATATGATTGTTGTTGGCTAGAGGCAACTCCCGAAGTTTGGGAGGAGAAGAGGTGCGATACTGCCGCAACTCCGGGTCGGTGTTTTGTTCTCGAGCTAATTCCTTCAAATCAGTGGTGTCAGTTCAGTGCAGACAACCGAAAGTAACTCTGGACACGGCGTTGGCCACGGTGTTTTTATCTCCTGCGAGATATCGTATATCTGTCTTGAACTGGAAAATCTAGTCCAACTGTCGAATTTCCATCGGAGAATAACGGTCGGGCTTGGTGTTGGAAGAATAAGTAAGCGGTTTGTGATCCGTTATGACAGCCATATGCCCGTCTTCTAACAAGTGGCGAAAGTGTTTGATGGTGACAAGGAGGGCCAGCAACCCGCGACCGAAGGTATCATAGCGCGTTTGCGCTTGTTGAAGCTTCAATGAGAAAAATGATGAAGGCTGGACTTGGCCGTTCGAAATTTGCTGCAGAACCGCGCATCGGTTTGTAAAATTAGACTCTAGTCTTTGTCTACCCGCATGTGTGCCGGGGTCGTCACTTGCGATAAAGCGTCTATGGCTGCGGGTAATACAGCCTTAGTCGGGGCGGTAGAACAAAACGTAAATAAGCGGTTTCAACAGCTCCAAACAAGTAGAGATAAAACGGCAGTATTAATTTACAGTGCCTAGAAACCGACATTAGATTTTATGGGATTGTGTTGGTGGGTAATCTTCAAGGGCAGCGAGTTTCTCCGGTAAGGATTCCATGCCGTCACAAGGGATTCGATGCCTTTAAAATTTATGAAGTCTGCCCTGGAAAATTTTTATCGAATTAAGGGTTATGACATAATGATCGAGACGTGCAAAAACTGCACGGAATTATATGTGTTGATGTGTATTCTTGCCTGCTACTTGAATGTCGTCGATATAGACAACAACAGAGGGCAAACCACAGAGAACTTGGTTGGTGAACCTCTGAAAAGTCCGAGCCCAAATAGCATGCGGACAATTTCATACAGTCCAAATGAGATGGTGGTTGACGTCTTCGCTACGTCTTCTGAGGTCACGAGGATCTGTTGATGTGCCTGAGCCAAATCAAGCTTCGAGAAAATGGTCATGCCCTGCAGACCGATGGAGAAATCGTGAATGTGAGGAATCGCGTATCTGTTATAGATGGTGGCGTTGTGTAAAGCGCGACAATCCTAACACGGACGCCAGTCGCCGGGTGAGGCTTTATGTTCCATAAGCAAGAGTGAGGCCAAAGGGCTACTGGGGGCTGAATTATACCGAGTTGTAGAAAGTTCCCGAAATCAGCCTTGGCGATTCTGAGTTGCTCTGGTGGTAACCGACGGAGGTATGCAACGACAGGTGGTCCTTTTTGGTAATGTGGTGAAAAATTTCGTGTTTTACTTGTGACAATGAGCCTTATAGTTTGAAAAGGTGTGAGGATTGTCGAATCAGAGTTGTGAAACTGTTGTCTGGTAAGGTCGAACGTAATCCCACTAAATTAATGGATGTAACATTTTCGTGTACGCACAAAGCTGTTGTGCTGTCCAGCAGTTTCCGATTCTCTACATCTACCACGAGTTCACGTGGAGTGAGAAAGTCAACGCCAGTGATTGGATATTGTTTATCTGCAACGGTAAATGTCCAGTGGAATTGCAGACGGAGACCAAGGTCGAGAGTTAGTAATCTCTCTCCGTAGGTCTGTATGGTGGCGTATCTAGCGACCTGTAGGGTATACGACATCGGTTTGAGGTTGTTTGTCACCAGTGGGTGGAACAACACTAACCTCAGCGCCCGTATCAATGGAGAAATTGAAAAATGTTGAACGATTGAATACCTAAAACATGTGACATAAGTACGGGCCACTGGCAGCCGTCGCCACTACTGACTGGTTTGATCGCTTTCTGTCTGGTTTCTCATAATTCCGAAAGGAATAAGGCTGATTGCAACGACCAGCGCGCGTATCAACTCAGCGGTTGTGATAGCGCACCCTCCCATCGAACTTTCATGTGCGGGACTTTGAGCATGTTGGTGATCGTTTTTCTGCTGGCAGTTTTGTTAGTGGCTGGCTGTCACGACATTTGCGAAAACTGCGCTGTGATGGTTCCAGAAATACAGAAGCAAAATAATCGACTTAGCTCAGCCCCAGAGCTAGCTTTGACGCCGTAGTTATAAAATACAAACTAAGGAAATCAGGTATTTATATCTTGAGCGAAACTGTACAGCTCATCGTCAACATTGTAATAGAACAACAGTAATGAGACATACGGTTAGTGTTAAGCACCACATTCGCCAAAGTTTAGATGAGAATGAGGATTGTTGTAGTATTTGCGTTGTTTATTGTTGTAGCGTTCAGACAGTCGCAACTGTGGTGGTTCGTTCTCAACAGCATCTTCAACCGGGAGACTTGAGCCTCGAACAGATCCAGATACATCGGTATTAGTAATAGACACTGCAGGAATAGAAACCGGTAAATCATATACAAGTTGATCGATGTGTCTACGATAAATAGATCCATCATCCAAATCAGGTGTGAGACATTCGAGTACCCAGGCTATTGAGCACAATTCCTCGAGATGATCGGAGATCGTTTTCGCGATGATACACTGCTTCAGCTGGTTCCAACCTAAGCATGTTGGTTCGGAGAACATGGTTTTTAAACAGCTTAGCTGGAGTGCCCCTGGTTGTTTGGTGGTCAAACTTTTGATACTGCATCGCCAAGTTATCCACACACTCCTCAACTTCTCTAAAATTAAATGCGTTGTTAGGTGTGATTACACTTCTCAGAATACGCACGAAGGTTTTGGCGGCAACGTTGTATTGAGGATCAGAACAATAACCACTCCCACCAACGAGAAATCCTAAACATGAGAAATTAGATGTACCAAAAATGCACTTTGAAGAATTAGTAGCAATGTTCAGAGAGCAAAAACGTTCGAGTAGTGTATAAAACCGTTCATTATAAATAAGCATGTTTGGCACATGCGCAATAAAATCATCCTAGATATCATCTTTAGATTGGCAGCAACTGTGTTCATAACATCTTCAAATTAAACCGAAACAAGCCGAAAGGAGTATTGATACTTATCGGAGCAGTGGAAGCCTGATTAAGTGGAATCTGCAGAAAAGCGTTATTAAAATCGAGCTTTGAAAAATATTTTAAGCCACGATATTGATGCAGAATGTCCTCTGGTTCAACAGCGGCACAACTCTTCTGCAAAAGAAATTTGTTCAGAGTGAGTCGATAATCACCGCGATTTCAAGGCGTTCTACCCTCACGTCAAAGCAGAGTCATAGTGGGTGCAGTTCAAGACGAAGATTGCAGGAACATTAATCTCCTTTCCTCCACACGTTGATTGACCGTTTTTTCCAGAAGGGATAATTTATCGCTTCATAAAGATCGGAATGCCCTTGAGTTCTAGTAAAACTTGTTTAATATGCATACCACCAGATGCTCTCAAACACTGAAGGAATAAATTGCGCATCTGTGATTCACGTGCATCCGAGAACAATGAAACAGAAATGTTCAAAAAGTTTATATTATTTAAACAAATGATTGCAACTTATTACAATTCTGACAGTGTAATGACGTTCTTCAGCAAGGCTGCATTTTTACTGGAACGACACAGATCAATTCACCCGAAGCTGGATCGATTTAACTTTTAGGGTATTTTACATATTTTCATATTTTGTTTTATTTTTATGCACAATCTACACCAGATGTCCTTGTACAAAATATACAATACTTGTTTGAATCGAATTGCTCCAACAATACACTATTTCGTTCGTGCGTGTCATCTCCTTGTTGCTCCCGACCAGCCTGGATCGGGATTGTCTTTTGAGAGCCATTCAACTACCGCACTTTGAATTGACTATTGGCGTTTATACCTTTTTTTTAGATGAGACATAATAGTATAAAGTCACGGCTTTGGCAGGATTCGAGCCAGCCACAGAAACATCATGTCTCAATGCGGCAAGCTCTCTACCAGCTGAGTTAAGAAGCCACGCCAGGAGCTCGGGAATTTTACATTTGGACTCGGTCACCCATTCCTCCCACCGTCTCATATAGAATCCATCAAATGATTCAGGGGGTCCATTGCCCTGGCATGAATTTTCGGACAAGTCATGCTGGAATCCGCCAACGCCACTGGTGACCACCTGTCTGATTTTCATCATTCTGCAGTAAAACTGATTACTGAACAAAGACGTACCGAAGGAACTTCTTTAGGCTCGCTGCCCCCAACGTACAGTCATGAGAACTTATTATTACTGCTTAGTTAGCCATTTTTCAAGTGGGAGCATCCAGTTGTGTGATCACGGCTTCCAGATTATGGACTGTATTTAGTTTGTCAGAAACATATGACATATCAGTGAACATAACTGGTGCGTTGCTTCATGGCAGACGATGTGCTTTAAAATTATTTTCACCCTAATTCGTGTGTTGGTTTTGCTAACATTGTAATGTTCATTGGAAGATATTAAGTTCTGAGATGATTCCACTCAAATATCTTCGTTCATTTCGGTAGTTTCTATAGTACTCATGAAATATGTAAATCCTGGGATGCTTCCCCGACCAAAGTTTTGCGCATTCTGAACTACATTAAAAGTATACCATACAAAAGTGGATGAGCAATGGAGTGAAAATAATTGTGCACAAGCATCAGATACATCACAACCTTCGATTGCTAAACCATAAAAACAGTTTGGGCGTCAAAAAGACTGTTACTCAACTGAAAATAATGTCACACTTCTCTACTGAAAAAAGTCCCAGCATATAGCAGGTTGTATCTCTTTCTCGTGACTGACATAATTCTGTATATTATGATGTGGTTCATTTTGCGTCGATCAGAAGGGAATACCTAGTTATTTCTTACTTTTGATACTGCAGGCGCGACTGAAGAGGTCTGTTTCCAACAGCTTTTATGTTTCCATCATAAACTGATTGCGAACAATGATTATCCGGATATAATCGGACAACTGAAATACGTTATATCCTGTCAAAAGAGGTATGCATCAAGTTTGCCATGTCTGAAAAACGCCTCCTTGCCAAAGACTGCGGCGATCTTTGTAAATCGCAACTGGTTTTGTCAGGAAATACTCATTTTGAATAAACTTGCTGGCAATATCACAACAATGACAAAATATTTTCCAAAGTTCCATGTTTTTGTTATTTTTTATACGAAAATATGAATGCCTTAATCTCTGGAATTAGCGATATAAAGTTTTGCACAATACTACTGCGCAACTTCTTGGCTGAAAACACTGGCCGGAAGTTGATAGTTTTCGTCTGATGTTTCAATATGCTATACTGCTCCTCACACTACTATCTGACTCATGATTGAGTTCTAAGCAAATTTCGCTCAAAATGGCATGCTAACGAATTGCTGGACAGTTACATATTTTAAGAAATATACAGAGGTTCAGTTAGATACTGTTGAAAATGTACTCAGTCACCAATGTGTTTGAACTCACTGAGTATCTTAATCGAGTGAGCTCAAGCAATAAACAGTGCCAGCTTTGTAAATCTAACGGGCACTAGGTTAACGCAATTCAGTTAGCATGCAAACTCATGAATGTTGCAAGATGTAGTGGCTGCAAGGAAAGTAAACTGCTGCGGTTAAAACATTAACTAGGTGCAGTATAGTTTGGACAAATATTGAAATATGAATTCAGTTCAACAAAAGCAAATAGGCTTGAGACAATCGAAAAAGAATTTTTATTTTCGCATAAGTTTTGCCGTCCGTTTGTGTTGAAAATCCTGAGTCTTGGTCCAGTTTAACGGTTGTATACTCCTATGTCTTATTCGGTGGGTCTGTGTACACTCATCGAATGGGATTTGTCACCTTTTTTTTGGTTTGTTTATAGATAATTCTTTTCGTTACGAATTCCTGATGAAATTTACATATATATATGATGGTATTAACCAGAGGTAACAGGAGATTCAAGGTGTATCCACTGAAGGTAATCGAGTAAGATGTACACCATATATGAACGAGCGTCGCTGAGCATTTGGATGGGATAATACATTTGTGCCTCAACTGTCAAACCTAGTATTGTGCAGAATCAGCTGGGTTTTCTGTTAGTGACCGATGAACTTAAATGAAACCGTAAACAAATGGCGGAACGTCTTTTCTGCCTTAAGTAATTAGACATATAGCTGAATATTCGGCGTCTTCGAAGGTTTCTCACGAACGACCAAGGAAACAAAACGTACTATTTTCACAGGGATAATCATATTCTTCAGAACCCTTTCTTCCAAGAATTGGTCGCAAACTTTTAAATGTTGTTAATTTTGATTCACTTCCGAATATGCTAAAGCAAAATACTGTTCTAAGTGTACTTGGTCGAAAACATAACATTTCCTGAGGGCAAAATCAGTAAATTCGAAATTCTATAATCATTTACTGTTGCTCAACGGGTATCACATCTATTGTCAACAGTCTACTTGGGTTTGTTAGCACTACACAATATTTGCTTAAAGGCGATTGAAAAAACTGAAATTTTTGAGACACTAAGTTTCAGTCCAACACACTATTTTTTCTCATTTACTGTCTACTGCGACAGTTAACTGTCGACTAAGTTTCTCCTGATTATTTAACTCGGCCGCAGATGGGGCTTTCAACCATACTTCTTGTGTTAAGCCCTTCTCCTCAGGTCTGTCGACTGGCTTGTTGAATTCCCGTGTGCCCCCTGCTGGTAAAAGGCTGTCTCACATTCTTCGGAGCATTGCATGAAAACAAACAGGCCACCATCCGGTTAGCTTGCACACCAGTTCATTTGCCTTGATGCAATGTCAGTTGTTTCCCTAGACGCGTATCTCCAAAATGAAGAGGCGAGTAGATAAAACTGACCGTCGATATGATTTAGACCGGAGAGATGAAGAAACTTCTGTATTAATCACAAAACGTATGGATCCACACTTAATATTACCATGTGAACAGAAAACTCAAGAGCTGTGCGTCAACAATTTACTTGCATTTTAAGTTGTTTACGGAAAAGGTCTTCACCTCGGTTCATTATCCGCTTCAGGTTTATAAGATATGAGATGGAATGGATAGATGGATAGAATAATGTGAGACCGGTTATTGATTATTGATGCGGGAATAGAATAAGTTGGTTTATTTTAAGGTAGTCAGAAGTAGCAGAATCGTTTGAAGAAGAAAACGAATGCAGTCTAAACATTTTGAACTGCGTGGGAATATGCTGAAGAAACTGGCTGACCTAACCAATACGTATGCGTAAAAGACACACATAGACAAACACATAAGCAGACAGAATTATACATGCAATCGCTTGCAAGAGTGAAATAGGCGGATAGATTACATGAGTGCATCTTTCGTTGTATAAGCCGTAAACAATCATGCTAGCAGTTATATAGTTCAACTGTAGGCAAACCACAATGGAATGAAACTATTGTCTACAGAGTGGTTTACCAGTTTGGGAAAGAATTATGAAATTTGTTTGCCTTCCAGGTAGCTGAGGAAGTTTCGCTGGTAAGCAACATTCCAGTGGGTTAAGATACTTTTAATACAATCGGCAATTACTGAATTTTGCAGGACTCCTTGAGAGCCTGTATATCCTTAAATGTATGAAACGTTCAGTACCTTGGTAATTCAAGTCCACATTAACTTACGAACAGGGAACGTAACTGCAGGAAATTGTTTCTACTTCAAAGCCCATAGCACATTCGCATTTTGTGGAGATAACTCTCGAAG
>JTDE01004692.1:11713-26716 GCA_014338405.1 Paragonimus skrjabini miyazakii | reverse complement strand
CTGTTTGTTTTAATTGACCGTTAATTGAAAAAGACCTTGTCGTATATCTTTTTCGAAATTCGGTTTGACCGCTGATGTTGCAGTTGATTGCGTGTGGGAATGTTAACACAAGAATGGTGAAGTACTTTCTAATTAATTGTTTTTTTACCTTCATTTATTATTTTATTTTTTGTTTATTCTTATGAAATGAATTATATTGCGAAGTTCGAGACGATGTTGGAGAATCGTGTATTTCACACTTTCTCACAATTCCAGGAGTGCCCTCAGAGGTAGACGGATGAGGTGGGCGTTATTCTCGTTCGTAGGACGAGTCGTATGTCAAAAGCGGTTCTGAAGTAAGATAAGTTAAGGTGACATGGATTTCTGAAAGCCGTGTAGATTTATTATTGTTGTACTTAGTATAAAATCAGTAGGAGTGTATGCAGGGGTGTGCGACGTGTCTAGTGGGATAACTATTGTTAGTTTTGACTAATCAGTTATCGTGACACATTTTGCGCATCACGATTCCGTGTGGTCTGACGAGATGCGTGTCTGGTTATGAACAATTCGAGTTGGAGATCGACCACCTTCTCAATCGTCCGTTATATGATATATATATATATGTATATATATATATATATATATGAAGTTTGACATAACTCGTACGGCAGGACAAATGGACGGAGCGGTTAAACGTGTCTAAGCATGGAGTTCAGCTTGGCATAACTAGTAAGGTAGAACAAATTGACGGAGCAGTTAAAAGTGTTCTGTGCTTTCAAACGGAAGTGTTCCTAGTTGTCATTTTTTCAGCAGGTCATCTCGTCTCCATTCCAGCGTACGTCGTGATTCCGTGGGATAGTTTACAACAGTGGTAGCAATGAATGGCAAAGCATGTCGAATATAATCCAGAAAAATTCACCAACTTGTCCGGCTTTTGTGCATTGCCCTACGTTGGAATAAGTTTATAGACGTACCTTAAGTTTGCAGTTTTATAAAAAGCTTAATCGAACTGTTTTAACAACGATTCAATCGTCGGAATTATGGTCACGTTTTCCTGTCTAATTGCCTCCAAATGTAAACGAAAGCATATGTTTCCACGTCTATGACATCGATTTTCATAATGTTCCACCATCAATTCTCCGAAATTACGTAGAATACAACTTTTCGTTGTTTTTCCATTTATCCCTACGCCACTGAACTACCGTACATTCCTTGCTTACGTCTTCGGAAGATGGAAACGAAGAAATTCCCAGGCAACATAATTCCAAGATTTCAGGAACTGAAACACACCAGGAAATTTCAAATACTTTAATAGTTTGAAAATATTTTTAACTAAAAGATAACAGAGATATTCACAGTCTAACGAGTACACGCGGCCTGTCAAACGCTATGGTAAACATGAGGAAAGCGGCTTTCACTGCGAAAAATTCAACTGCCGCTTATGTGAACGAATCACTGACGACAAGCAAGTTGGTACCGCTTGAGTGGCCGCTTGCTAGGCCATGCTGTTTTGGCGATGGTAGGTGTTGTGTATCCAGGTACTCCTGTAGTCAGTCGTTCAGGGTGCTGTCCATGATTTTGGGGATGAATGATAGTAGCGCTATCAGGAGGTTGGCAGCATCGGTAAGACTACCACTCTGGTGTGTTGGTGCCGTATAAAGCAGATCGATACTAAAATTCCATAGTAATCATATACTGAATATAGGCGTGGGTCGGTCTATTTTTGCAGCACATGGTAACAACTATTTGCTGACGCAATATGCCACATCAACTAACACAACACTATTAACTCAACGTTACAGTTTCGCAAAAATTTAAAAATTCTGTTATTCACCATAGTTTAAACAGCCATCTCACATTCTTCTAACTAACACGTAATTTTACGTACCATTCTTGATTCTACACATATATCTCACACGAGAAAAAAATTCCACAACCTTAGGACACTCACATTCCGTGTTGGTTGGACAATCCGCGGAAATAGCAAAATTCTGTCGATTTTGAGCAATCAATGAGGTACTGTACAGATGTCCGTCGATAGTTCTGCAAGTCTGAAACTCTCTGTGTGCCCTCATCCTGACAAATTTTTTCTACACAGTTTTAGACGCCACTTACAACAAATAGTGGTAAAATCATTTGACTTCCCACTTTCACCAAACTCACATCACTTCTTTCAGGCATTAGGTGGCCATTAGGCCACGGATTACTTTGTAAATTGTAGATTGATGCAACTATAGTTACATCAAGGTACGTAGTGCAATTACCTCGGGATCAGAAAGTTAATGAGAGCATCTCATCTGCTCAAATAAACTGTCCACCTTCTGCGCAATATTTCCCCAACATCGTATAAATCTTAAAACACTCGGAGAGCAACTTCAAAGTTCAACTTCAACCAGCCAGCGAAAAATAGACCGAAAACCTAACGAAAACCGGACGAACTTGGCATTTGTGTGCTAGCGGGTTACTCGGCTCCTTATCAGTTCTCTTGGGAACATGGAAATTATTTCGTTTAAAGCATGTGCGTCAACTTGTTTTTTATCAACTAGAAATAGTCTCTCTCGTTAAATCTCTTTGTTTCTTCATTTACATGAATGGCGTTCTGCACTATTATTAATTATGTGTATTGTGTAAATTTATGGTGTACTGGTTCAAACAGTTTGCCTTGATCTCGCTCAGATGAGCGGGTTTCTATCAGATACATCAAGACGTTTACCATTATTATTGCTACAGAATCACTTTTGCAAGACCACAGGATGTTTAACCACCCAAACCCAGAGCCTTGAAAACAAGATATTCAGTACGCTTGGCAGTTACTGTCAGTTTCATCGGTTGGATTCACTTTCACTATCATGAACTGATTCGGAGATAACGTGAAATAGGTTCATGGTATAGTAACCCTAGGTATCAGCTATAATTAGAGACGACTAGCGCATCAATATACGAATCCCGAACACGTTGAGCGGGACGTAGTAATACCTAACACAGAGATGAAGACCTCGGCCCTCAGCTAGGAGTTCATCCATCTGAAAACTAATGGTAACCCAGCTAGCACTACCGTCCCGTCAACCTGTCAGCATCTGGGGCTTTCGTAGGACGGTTAACTGTTCTATATGCCACACAAGTGTCCTACTGGTCGGTTTGTATGCTTGATCGTTTAGCTTCTTGTTTGCTCTTTAAAAAATGCGAAGTTTATTGCAAAAATCGTTAAAATGGTAAGCCTTATTTGTCCCAATGCTTTTTTTCATTTTTACCGAAACAATGGACAATCTAAAAATTCAACACAGGAAATGCACGTGGGCTCCCAATGTCTTACATTTTCTCGTTTCGCAAAGACATACCAGCTCAACCACAGTATTAAACGTACAGAACGTGTTACTGACAAAACTTATGGTGTTGAAACAGTCACGCCAACTTTGACCCAAATGCTTCTATGATAGGCGACACTAAAAAATGGACGTGTGGAAACATTCGGAGGTTGTTGATCATTTACTGCATAAATCATACGGAAGATTTTATTTTTCATGAATTATCTAGTTTGCCCACTGATTTGGTCTCGATATCATTGCCTTAGGATATCGCACTGAGTAAACTAGATGATGGTCAACCGCTTGTGTTGCCACTAACAACTTAACCCAGCAGATGACTTCAATTTGAACCAAGAAACTGGTTAGGACAAGCTTACAGGAAACCGCCCTACGGAGTTTGCCTTGAAATAACATGTCATTCGTTGTTGAAAGTGTAATGCTAATTGTATTGTTTCATTTATATGCAGACTTGCTGTAGGATATGAGAACTTTGCTAGGTACCCTCATACATCAGAATGAACGACGAGAGGGAAGAAATAATATGTTCAATTTGGTTCGAATTACGTCCTCAGAAATGCACTTCACATTCACGAGAACTGTGTTCATTATTGATTTTCACTAGCCAGACAAACCCTGGAAACATGATGAAATATTTTGGAGAACTGACTAAATAAACGACTGACTCGCAACTGCACGGATATTGCCAGTTTGGTAATGGCAAAAGTTGCATAATCCAGTTGAGTTACTTTACTGCCTATGTGTCAGATAAATGATTGGTCCGTCAAATGAGACGACATTGGTTTATCTTCCTGTGAGGTGTTGTGTACGCGATATTAAAAGTAGACTTAGAACTTGTGTATATGTTGAATGAACACCTAGATCTGGCCATAACCTTCGTTCTTGTATCTCTCCAAAGCACCAAACTAATATGTCGCCACCGTACGGAATGATATGGTCCACTTATTTAGGTTGCAACGCATGCAGTTTATGTGCTTCTGTCTTTTGATAAAACGGATCAACCTGTGGCGAGGCGGAAGCATTAGAAAATATCTAAATTTCTTCCGATGCTACTGGCGGAACCAGCCAACGCAACGGTGGAAACCGGTGCGCAACAACGTATGATTATCAGACAAAGCGTGGTACACTGAAGAATGCAGATATGTCGAATGCATTCGATGTTCGTCAGTTTCCACTCCCCCTGAGTCCAGTAATTTTGTTCGGCCTATCGACAATTTATTTTCACGTTCTGATCAGCAGGCAGTTGGCTGTGCGTTATCCATCATCCGATGTTAACATGATCTTCATTACCGCTGGCCAGTTTGGCATTTTATAAGGTGTTGCGAAGATGAAGTTTAACATTCATTGTCTTGAACATGTAGGTGATGACATCTGCAGACGTGCACCCTTCGATGGCTTTTCGGCATTTCCATTCAAATCACAGTCATGGCGTTTGAAATGATTGCTACGCTGTTCAACGTTGCTGGTCACTTAGCTGTTTTGCAAACAGCTGGAAAGTACGACTGCGATTTCTTGTAAATAGTGCCTACACCAAACGATGCACTGCTTGTACATCCTTCCAACGTGCGTTCATAATGCTGTCGTAGTAGCTGGTGGGGCATTACAACGACAACCCACCTAACGATTATATCGTGTCGGTTGATGAGCCGGATGCTATATAATTCACAAATAGCGTACGATTGCCATTAAGGTGTGCTCACCAAATAGACGTCTTCCTCAAGAATGCGTTCTGTTCATTGCCTTAAACATTTCTCAATGCCGACAATCTTTTGTAAAACGGTTACCGACATTGGCAATGGACAGTTACATTGCAGGTTTAAAAAACACATCGTTGCAGGTTATCCATTCCTATACAATAAAGTAGTGAGACGGCGGTGATGTTTGCATATGTTCTACGTCTCACAAATATGTTCACCATGAGTTATAAAGATGCAGTGTCACTGATTTTGAACGGAGATCAATGGCTACCGCCTACAAATTATAGTATACACTGAAATCAGCAACTATATCCCCATGAAATTACTCGTGAATTCCCCTGGCGATATATAAATTACGAGCAAGAAGTTGAAAAACCGTGACTTATATCCATTTTTATCGTAACTGGTGCAAACTTGGATTAATCAATGTGACAAAATAGCTGAAAGACCATAGGACTCTGGGTAAGGAGTAAAACGGAGAAGTCGATAGCCGACGAGCTTGCTAGTATCGTCAACTTGTTGAGTGTCACCAATGGATCCATGTTCGCACCCATACCTTTGTCACAGATTAACGTTGGTAAACTTACATTGCCGCGGATGTTGTGGTGCGTCAGACGTTTCCCCAGTTGACGCACTAAGCCGTCAAGGAGAAACTGCACAGTTAGAATCAAAAGGCCAGAGGAAGACCTGGTTGATTGTTGAAGGACGCATCAGACCGGCACAGTGGTATGCGGATTGGCGAACATGAATATATTACTACGCTCGCGCATTTTCACTCTCAGCATTACGCAAGTGTTATATACGTGACAACATATTAGAAACAATGTTTTCAACGGATTACCATGAACAGGACACCAAGAAAACGTGAATTATACGAAGCATTCTAGGGTTAAAGTAGCAGATTGTAGCGTTTGTGCAGCATTTTGTATTTCGTAATTTTATTTGTTTTTGGCAACTTCGGCGCACCAGTCGTAGTTTCCAGCTCACATTCACGATGTTTCGGGATCTACAACAGTGGCTTGGTTGTGCACACGTCCGAACGACTACCTATCATTCAGCAAGCAATGGTTTGCGAGAACGCTGTCGCGGTCAACTGAAAGCTACCATCCTTGCTACGATATCTCGTTTAAGCCAGTCAGGAAACTTGTTAGGGTTCGTTCACTACCGATTCATGTTCACACCGATTCACGCTTACTCGGTTGGTCCAATTAAAGCTTTTCTCTATATTCAACGGCAAGGAGAATAATCCATTTTCGAGACGGTTATTGGGAGGGCACTTTTTATTAAAGTACCTGCCTGCGTCGCGTAACGACTGTAGTATTTTTGATGAAAAATCGGTGACCGAGTTCCCTGTGTTAATTTATTCCGTTTCCGTTCACACTTCCTCTTACATTCAAAATCCTCTTTACAAACGTTGACGTGACTGTTCGAATTACCCAAGCGATAAACCATTTCCTCCACGAACGTTAATCTTGATTTATTCTCGCGTGGTTCTTTATTTTTTATTATTATTATCCACTATTGGACCTTTGTTTATGTGCACCCTGGTTTCACTTGAGCTTGATCGCTCCGCCATTGCATGACTGTTGCATTTGGTCGTATTCACGTGAACAGTTAGTCCCGGAACTTAGATACTTGTTGGATTTGAAATCGATGGTTTGTTGTTATTTTCTGTGATCTAATTTAAAATAATTTTATTATGTCTTTGCTGGAACAGCCACCAGACTTCCGAAATTAACAGTGCTCGATAAATCGGCTCTTGTAGAGATAAAATCTACTTACCGATGACTGAAGGTTATCGGTTTGCACTTGCAATAGCCGAATGGATCGAATTTGAAGCACGTGACGCAGGGATGTGTTCTCTTGATAACCAATCGCCTGCTGCTTCCCCCGAAGACGACCGTATCGTTGAACGTGTCCACTATGCCCATATCTGCGGAGAATATTCCCATTCTCTATCCCCAACAAATGACCGCTGATCCCCAGGTGACCCACATCGATGATGATATCAAAACATTTTTAAATGTTTCCGCTATTCCTGCCCCAGTTCATTCTTTGTCTATGCTTCTTTATCCTAAAGATTATCTTGATCCTCGCAGAGACGTGTGTGGGAACGATGGATAGTTAGCTGTTTCATGTGATTGTGGTATACTTGAGCCCCTAAAATTGCGCATGGGTCACGTCCAGGGTTAGCTCTAGGAACATTGGCGGCCCTACTGAGGAAGATGGAATGTGTATCCAAACTCCTTAACCGTGTCTCAGCTATAATTCGGTGTTTAGCTGAGTGGTATTTGTTGGTGGAGGACGGGCTTCTTCAAGAAGGTGTGTGCCCAACAAACGTGGAGCTGAAGTTTATCGGAGCACCATTAGATGTTCGCAATATGTTGAAGTTAATATCCGTGTTTAATGTTACTGAGGAGCCCTCTGGGTGAACTGATCTGTTCTCCCGTCCAGCTCCGTATATGAAACTCATGCATATAGGTTTTAAGGCATCTATATGGAGCGATATACACACAATTAATTATGAGTATTGGCTTGCCAAAAGTTAGGCTAGAATCCTGTGGAGGATTGCTTTTCGAATTACCATAGCTTCATGCGGACGGTTGAGCTTAACGTGACTAACAGTTTGCGGTAGCTGATGTACGAATAAAAATGATTAATGCAGTTTATTAAAGGAAAATTACAAAACGTATTTTCACCTTTCCACACTAATTAAACAGAGTATAGCAATCTCAATGTTAATGCAACAAAGCATAACAATATCACCACCTGTCAGTCATTTTCATTGGTATCTGAAACACAATCAAATCTGTTACCGATTGTACTGAAACCAGGCTTGCATATGACAACAACTTGAGCTGCATGACGAATTACTCACTGATTCTAGAACCACGGATGAAATGAACTACCGTCTTATGCTATGCCTTTTAAACTGCACATGCATAAGCTAAAACCATTACTCACGAAGACAAATCCAAAGCAGACCGAGGTACACGGACTGTTGTATACATGCCCCCTCGTGTTCATCAGAGTTAAAATGCAGAAGATGTCTCTCCAACCATGGCGATACCTTTAAAGGGTTCAGTCTTAAAGAAAATATTTTATCGTTAAACGTAATGGCACTCATGATTCAGAAAGAGTCGACCGGTTAATAATAGCTTATGTAGGTCCTTCTGCCAAGTATCCTACTTCAACAATGATACCTGATTTTTGTTTCATTCTTGTCTCCTGGACAAACGCATCCCACAACCTTTACGAGTAGTTCTCGCGTTTCTTACACCGCTTACGATGTGCAGTTCTTTCATCTCCCTCCACCGCAAACACCTTACGGACGACCGTTTAAAATGTTTGTCCATTTTGAAAATGGAAAGATCAGGTGTTTCATTTCCTCCTCTAGGGTCTAACAGCCAACCAACGCTCTAGGGGGAGTTCTGTAGCGTTTGTATAACATTTTTGTCCTTGACTCTCATGGTTTGCATGGAATGCGCTTGTCATCTCCAAAGTGCAAAGTGCTGCTTCAAGACCGGGGCATTTCCACTCCTACCTTCTTTTTTGCAGGTGAGCCGCTTGAGACTGAACAGTTTCACATACTTGGGTAGTACTATCTCGTCAGGTTGCAATATTGCTGATGAGATATCAGCGGGGATAGCAAAGGCACGAGTTGCCTTTGCCAAATTGCGTCATCTGTGGCGTCGAAAAGACGTTAGGTTATCGCTGAAAGGAAGGGTATATAATGCCTGTGTGCGTCCTATTTTGCTTTATGGTTCGGAAACATGGCCTGTTCACCAGGAAGATATCAACAGGCTTGCTGTGTTTGACCATCGTTGTCTCCGCGAATTGGCCCATATTAAGTGGACTGATCGCGTGGGCAATGTGGCAGTTCGCCGGTGCGTATTCCGGAACGATCGGGATGCGCGATCAGTTGGTCAGCTAATTACGTTGCACAGCTTGCGATGATTGGGTCACGTACTCCGTATGTCATCTGATCGTTTACCGTACCGGGCATTATATGCTGAGGCCACCAACAGTTGGATAAAACCGCGTGGTGGCCAAGCAATAACGTGGTCACAAAATATGAAGATCCTGACTGCTTCATTGAGCAAAGTGGGTAGGTGTCGCCTGCCTGGCTGGGGTCCTCGTGATCACTCAAACCGTTGGTTAGAGACGCTATCCGAGATGGCGATGTGTCGCAGTCAATGGCGGACCTGTATCCATACCATTTCCACTTCTTCCACTTAGTCTTGTTTTAATAATTTTCAATCTTCTTAGTAACGTTTTCTTCTAAGATATTCCACGTCACTGTTGAGGTGAACGACGACTCGAGCCACAGTACCTTTTGGTCAGGCTTATGACTGCTATGATGATGATGACTATCATTGTTAGTCACTTTTCCAAAGTGTAAATGCGCAATTGGTGTTTTACTAAGTTAAATAGGAATATACACTTTTCCTGAAAATCCATCGGCCTTTTGTTTTGCCTTTCTCCCGTGTCTTAAATGCGTTGATTTTAGGGGTGGAAGACTAACGATGTCCACCATGCACTTCAGCCTTTATCTGAAGGTGCCAGTTTCCATGATTGCCTCCACCTTGCACTCAAAGTACCTTGGCGCAACAAGACGGAACAAATCCACTGGAAGTTCCTTCAGTCAATGTGGTGGAATTGGAAACCCATGCAAGTTCACGAACT
This sequence comes from Paragonimus skrjabini miyazakii, assembly GCA_014338405.1. Taxonomy (NCBI): domain Eukaryota; kingdom Metazoa; phylum Platyhelminthes; class Trematoda; order Plagiorchiida; family Troglotrematidae; genus Paragonimus; species Paragonimus skrjabini miyazakii. The sequence continues at coordinate 17,031 of JTDE01004692.1, read as the reverse complement.
AATGTGAGTCCGTTTCCTTTCATTTTCATCGCCTTTTGTCTCGTGTTCACCGCTTAGCTATTTAAGGCGTTTAGACCCACCACTAGACCATCATATACCTACACGTGAAAAGAAGATACAGAGGTTGTATCCAAAGGTGTATCACGCAACACGTAGCAATGGTTCAGATGTAGTCAATCTCTTGTTTGACTGTGTCCGCTGATCCTGGATCTTCACGCACTATACTGGCGTAACGATCTAACTGGTGAACAGAAACCGCATACGAACTACGACCCCCCTTCAACCGGGCCTTAAAAACTCCCCTGTTGATTAAATACTGTCACCGACGTCTCACCTGTGTGAAGCTCCTTGGAACCCTCGACCCACGTTCCGACTCTGGAGACGTCCGATAGGGACTTGCAAACTGTGATCTACGTGAATCGCTCTAGTCAGCTAAAGTGAATCATCATCGGCTTCCTGTCAGCTCTTATCAGTTCCCTAACCTGACAGGTTGCATCCAACAGTACTTGTTTGACAATATATGGTCTTTCTAACTGTTTGTGCATCTTCTCTGAGACTCACAAGCTCGGAGCCGCGTCGTGTCTTCACACCTTTTGACAACCTTTCAGAAAGACTTCAAAAACGTCTTTATCGTAGTAGTTCTTCTAGCACTTGTGAAATGCCTTCAAACGTGTTTGTGATATTTAACTGGGCCATCGAGTTGTATCTAACAGGTTGTCCACGCGCTTGGCAACAGAAGACTGCAGTTACTGAGGGGCTGGCAAGTGAACATCTGAGAGATCAACTCACTTCTCGGGACTGCTTCACACCATTTCATGAAGAAATCTACTAGAACCTGGATGTGTCAATTGCTTCGGGTGTCCCATGAGTCGGCCTTATAATCTCAACGCCGACCAACCCATTAATGTACCCAGCAGTTATGACTTGCAGTAGTGCTGGATGTTCCATAAAGGAGTTTGCGAAAGTATCGCATTTTTCGCATTACTGACCGAACACCAGTATACCACTATGCCGATGCAGCCACCAAAATGGTTATCATGGAGCTATCTTCAGTTTGTTGATCACGACGTGGCCAAACTCGCGATGAACGTTTGTAAAGACTTGAGGAATAACAGTTCTTCTCGAGTAAGCAGGTTTATACTGAATGAACAATACTCCTTCCAACATCTTGGACTGTTCCCACGTTTGAAAGCAACGATATTCATGGCTTTCTTTTTCCAACTGTTTGCCTGCTGGTCCGCCTTCATCATTCTTTCGTAAATTAATGCAGTCTCGAAATCCGGTACTTAAACCTGCTGCCAGCAACCATATTTGGTACCCTGTGAGCTGACAAGTGTTACGTGTTTTGTGATACAGGATGGACGGACGCCATGTTGGCACATGGGACGTCTGACGGTCAGTCAGCATTTAAGTGTTGTTCACCTGGCCGGCGTCTACATACGAAACCATATTCACGCACGATCTTCCGCCGTCAGACTAACTCTGTCTCTAAGTCTTTGCAGTTTGGTGACGAGGAAGGCAAAAGAGTTGGTGTTACCTGCATAGGATAAGAATAATGCCCAGAAGGTAGCGCCGGAAGTGTCACACGAAAAATACCGGCGCAAGTATTTCCCTTCTCCGACCATCGTAGACTACCATACATAATCTACCACCTCGTTCAAATTACGGGAGAACTGCTCTGATTGCGTCGTCACTTGCATCGGTGACCAAGATAACTTCGCCGGCATTCGGCGACAGTTTTAGAAAGGATGATACGTTTGCCTTGCACACAAAGTCCTGCAGTGATTTGAAGGTTTGGTCATACTTCTCAGTCCATTGGGATTCCTGACTGTTTTGTTGTAGCGTGGTTTAGTTTGTGAAAATACGGCCAAATTCAGTTATGTACCTACGGCAGCAAAATGCAGCTCTAATAAAACTTCTCAGCTCCTTCGTATTCTTTGGCGTAGACCATGATGGGATTTGTTCCGTTTTTTGTACGTGTACGAATACCCGACTAGAAAATCATACGCCTTAAGACGGTCAACCTTGTGAACAAAATATAACACTTCGAAGATTTTAGTTTCTAGCCAACTTGCACCAAAGGGCTCAGCACAAACAATAATTGTGCATAGGTTCTTGTTCGGACTTGTCGTGTACTACAGCGTCATCCAGGTACACTAGACAGGTTTTGGCGACATTGAGTGCTGAAATGTCGCCGGTGCGATTGACAGCTCAAAGGGCATAATCTAGAACTCATACGGTGCCGCGGGAACTGTGAAAGCCGTCCTAACTCGACTGCCTTTTTCATGCTCTACCTGCCAGAAACCTGATTTTACACGTAACCATTTAACATACGTGACAACACTAAGTACATCAAAATGATAATCGATTCTTGGAAGTGAGAAGGTGGCTTTTTCGTCACTGGGTTGCTCTTACTATAGTGTATGCATAACCATAGGGCGCTGCCTATCATTTTAAAAAACCACTGGGGTGTCCCATGTAGAATTCAAGGTTTGGACCACACCGTTCCGCAATATGTCATCAACTGTCTCACGTAACTCATCATGGAGATGCGTAGGTCTCCCACGTGCAGGCATTTTGCTTGATCATGCATCTCCCGTATTAATTTCACGCCTCAAAATGTCTGTGCGGCTTTCTTCATGTAACTCACGAACGAACACATGTGGCCGACTTTTACTCATTGTCTTCAAGCATCCAGCGGTCGTAGAATTTTTAAAAACTCCACTGAATCAGATCATCTCGTCAATTTGGCATTCCACGTCGGAGGAGGCTGTGGTAACAAGAAGAGAGAAATGAGCCTCTGGCAAGTTCTTGAACTTGGAGATCAGTCGAACCGTGACAGATCGGTTTCTCTTCGGAAGGTTTTGCAAGTCGAGCGTACATTCTAGATGGCCCACCAAATCCATCTAAACTGTAACACAGAAGGGAAACTTGGGACTCACCACAAAACCATGGTCTAATTAACGCTCGGCCATTGTAACCGGTGTAGTTATGCTGCCCCCTCGTCGGTATTTAGTTTCCACTGGCTGCAAGAATGTGTTGGCAACACGGTCTACAACTGTACTCCGACAGTAAGCTGTGCTGGTGAATAAGAACAGTCAGTCACTGGACTAACCTACTCTGATTGGGTTTCTGGCGGCTAAGTCGTTAGATTCGTAGAATTGACGGTTTCATGTTAGTCCGTTGCTGAGCGGTCTGCATGATGTATTCGATGAGGACCACCACTCACGGCTCTCATATTACGAGTGACTAGGCCCGGGTCACGAGTTCAAAGGTCACCTGTACTGAGGAGGAGGGTCTTCCTATGGCTAGTCGTTCGGGCTACAGTGCAATACTATGTTAGTCGACTGATGGCTACTTCGACCTTCTGGAGATTTCTGGCCATATGCAACTTGGCGCTTAAACCGCTAGGCTGGTGAAGCAAGAGTTCTTTTTTTATATTTTGGTTGGCATAACCCCCTGTACGAAATGCTCAAAAATGGGCATCTTGAACTCTTTGGAAGACTCCTCTCCACATCTTTGTTCGGCCAGCAGCCGAAATTCGCAAACAAACGACCAGAGAGTTAAGCTTTTGAACTATCTACGAGCGTGTAGCTGTTACTGATGAACTATCGGGTGCAAGGGGAACCCAGTAGACGTAGCAGTTGTGTGAACGTTCTGTCTAGTAAAGTGATGTACAGGATTTTGGTTTTGATGTTAACATTGGAGACCAACGTGAGAAGGCGGCGGGGAATTCCGCAGATAAGCCTGTACTTGACATTAGTATCGAAGATAATGCCAAACTGTAGTGTGGTTTCCGGGATTTGAAGTCGGCTGTTGCAATTCTGTTGTTATGGAGTTTGTGGACGGCTCGTCTAAACATGCTTAAACAAAATGGTCCTTACTGTATGTATGACGAGGCGGACGTTTCTGGAGTGGAGTGAGCTAGGAGGGCAGAGATAATCAAAATCTTTGCAGGTTTTGACATTTCGAATCCTGGCGGGATAGCTACTGTTACATCACTCATGAGGATATGGGGTAATTCACTTCAGTAACGCTTATTCGACTATTCCAGTGACGCTTGTTCAGACGGTCGGGTTAACTGGACTATCTTCCACTTCCAAACACTTCGGAGAAGGCGATCGAAAGGATTGGAATTCATACGGTACTGTTTAGTAAATTTACAATGAAAGTACTATCTCACCTTGAATGTGAATCAACCGGATGCATAAATTATCCAGCAAATAAGTTCAAAATGGAACACCTAAACACGCACTCACGAACAGCCACCAGTTATCGGGAAAAGAAACTCATTAAAACAATCGCGTACAGATGGAGATGAGAACGTGACAACCAATATCAAGATGGAAGTTTTGGTAGATAAACGGTGATAATTATAAAAAGAAAGAAAGCAAACATTTTATGTACAGTTATGGTACAAAATTCGTCATGATCGTTTACTGCACACACCAAGGACAAATGGAAGCCAATTTAGGATCAGCTTCTTACAAACACACCAAACATACCTCGACGGATTCATCGCTGCGCCTCATACCAGACGAAAGACGACAAACGTACCAGACGACCTTCAACCGATCCAAAAGCCAGTTTAAAGCATAAAGTTAGAAGAGCAGGCAAAGGTGGTATCCAAAGATATATTGCGCAACTTGCAGCAATCCTAAGAATACAGTTGTTTTGTATGTTCGACGGACTGTCTGTTGATTCGGAATTTCCGTGAATGACGGTGACGCAGCTGTCTGAAAGATTGTTAGAACCGTGTACACAGTGAACTTTCAAATACGATCCGAGCGTCCTTAATAGTTTGTACCACGCGTAACAATTATGTGGAATATTATTGACATTGGAGAATCTAAATGAAACTGGCGACGTATAATTGGAACCCGTTAATCAGAGACGCGTCAAAACTGAGTTATAGCACGTTATGGCGCTAAAAGATAAAACTGAGACAATAAAATAGTTTTTTAATAGATCACAAAACCAGACCATTTTCTGAGGGAAGTGAACTCTCCCTAACACTTTCCACTAGAGAGTGTAGTCATCCGTGTGGGTTGGTTTGGAGGTTTGACTGTACTGGGCGCAGTGGACGTCTGAAGCGGTTTATCTAGTAAATTGGCATGGCGCTGGTGGTGATCTCGGCATGGGATGACAGAATTGTTTGATTAACCCGTATCCGGACTTGCGAACCCTTCCGACAAGATATCCAGCGGAAGCAAATACTGGTTTACTGTTGTTCCTGCGTTCGAATACCGCGGGCGCAGCCGGTTACGATGACGTTTTCTTTAAGCTGATACTGACACTGATATCAAGAAACATCTTTC